>PVJH01011207.1:0-69934 GCA_004026705.1 Nesogale talazaci | reverse complement strand
GCCTTCATCATAATACTATAAATTTAGAAAATCATTCACTTCCGAACTATAAAGAATGAAGTTGTTAATAGACACCACTCTGTGCAGTGAATAAACACATAATGAAGCTGGTGAGAGCAGAAACCCGCCTACACCCACAGCCTCCTGGACTCAAGACCTGGTATTTTTTAATCACCTTTTGAGCATGTGAAAGTTGGACTTTGAATAAGGAAGGCCCAAGAAGAATCAGCACATTTGAATCATGGTGCTAACAAGAGGTACTGCAAGCGCCATGACTTCCCAAGAGAACAACCAAATCTCTCTTGGAAGAATAAAACGAAAATGCTCCTTAGAGACAAGGATAGCAAGATTCGGTCTTATGTATTTTGAAAACATTTTCCGGAGGTAGGAGTCCCTGGAAAAGGACAGCATGCTTGGTAAACAAAAGAGGCAGAGAAAAAGAGAAGCACATGGATGGGCACGGTGGCTCCAACAATAGGCTCCAGCAAAAGAACACTTTTGAGAAGGGCTCAAGCATCTGGCCACATTTCATGGTTGTGTTCACAGGGCTGCTCAGAGTCAGGACCAACTAGACGACTCTGAAGAACAGGAACAACATCTCCACCCAATAGTTTCTTCTGGCTTTTAGGATTCGTTTCTGTTCTGAGGTTGCCTCCAGTCACTGTAAATGTGAACATGGCTGTACTTCCTCTGTCTCTAAGACCATGCTGAGATGAAAGACACAATGAGCAGTGGTGATTGCTAGCAAAGCTTTATTGAAGACCTAGGTGGAAAGCTATGAAGAATTTTAGCGAGGTATTTCAAAAGTCTAGCAACAAAATCTCACTGCTCATTTCTCTCCTTTGGATCTGGCCTCATGGCATGGATCTAGATTCCCTGGCTCCATTTTCCCTTTTCTTCCCTGAGATGATTCATTGCCAGAAGAAATGGGCAAAATGCTCACTTTAAGAAAATCAATCTTGTTGACTAACTACCCAACCAAACTATAAAACCAGTTGAGAATAGCTCTGCTAAAGAGAGGCATTTTTAATTTTATTATGCGGAAAAATTTCAGCCCTCTGTATGGTGGTTTTGTGTTGGATTGCAATCCACAGGTCAAAGCCACCAGCTGCTCTGAAGGAGAAAATTGGAACTTCCTACTTTAGTCAAGAGTCTCAGAGACTGAGCCAGGTGGTTCTACTCTTTCCTATAGGGTCTCTGTGGTAGTGAGTTTGATTTTAGGCTCAATATTTCACACCCCAACTGTGGTAGTTATATAATCTGTTGTAAATTTGAGACTTGACAGTGAAGGGGTATTCTTGTTCTATTAAATTGGCACTCCATGATGCTCACCTTCCCAACACAATTGCTGAAGATAAATGGTCACATACACAAGAGTAGAGAAGAAAGTTGATGGTGCCCAACTATAAAAAGATATAGTGTCCATGAGAACAGATAAAAGAGGAGGAAGATAGAATGGAGTACATCTTGGCCCACCGAGCCTTCAGGGCAATATTCTCACTCAGAAACAGCTGAGGCAGAGAGAGGATCATATGGCCTGCCCCAATATGAAATATGGCTGCTCTCATTGACCCAAGGCCTTTCGGGGGTCACCAATGGAGGGTCAGGATTTTACTCTGTCTGACCCAACCACACCATGGCCAAAAACTAAGGATGTGCAACAGAATAAGGAGCTCTAGATGGAGCGCCAAAGATATACTTTGGGGCCATGGTGTGGCACCCCATCTGACTCAACCAGAGGACACTCCTGGAGGTGAACAAACAGACCTTAAACTGTTAATAGGTTTTTATATTGTTATTATTTTATGTTTTTACATATATATATATCATTGGGTTTTTTTTTTGTTGATGTTATCATTGTTCTATTTTCTTTGGTTGCTTTATTTTAGGATCCCTTTTTTGAGTACATATTGTTTTCGCTGCAGATGTATCCAGATAAAATAGACTTGATGAACAGTCTGGAGGTGAAAATGATGGGACTGATGGTTCCAGAGTGGACATGGGAGAAGGGGGAAAGGAAGTGGGATTGACCTACTCAGGGATAAGGGAATAGCAAGTGATTCAAAGTCAGTGACAGGGTGGATGTGAGAGATCTGATAGGGATTGATCAAAACTAATGTAACACAGAGAGAAAATATTGAAACCCAAATGGAGTTTGAGCACGATGGTGAGATGGGAGGAGGTATAAGGAAATAGAGGAAAGAACTAGAGGAAAGGTATAAGGAAATAGAGGAGAGTAAGGGGAATTTATAGAGGTTTAAATATAGGCATATACATAGGTGCATATATTTATGACGATGGAGAAATAAATCAATGTGCATATACTTATAGAGAATATTAGGACAGCAGATGGGCATTGGACCTCCACTCAAGTACTTCCTCAGTGCAAGAACATTGTGTTCTATTAAATTGCCATTCCATGATGTGCACCTCCCTGACTTGATCACTGAAAACAAATATGTGCATAAGTAAATGTGGTGAAGAAAGCTGATGGTGCGTGGCTATCAAAAGATATAGCATCTGGGGGTCTTAAAATCTTGAAAGTAAACAAGTGGCCATCCAGCTAAGAAGCAATAAAGCCCACATGGATGAAGCACACCAGTTTGTGGGACCAAGAGATGTTAAAGGGATCAATTATCAGGTTTCAAGAACCAATAATCATAATATTATATGCTCACTTTCCTGATATGATTGCTGATGACAAATATTTGTATAAACAAATGTGGTGAAGAGAGCTTATGGTGCCCAGCTATCAAAAGATGTAGCATCTGTGGTCTTAAAGGCTTGAAAGTAAACAAGCAGCCATTTAGCTCAGAAGCAAGTCCACATGGAAGAAGCACACCAGCCTTTGTGACCACCAGGTATCTAGCATCACAGAACTAAAAATTATATCATATTAAATGAGGGGGAGTGCAGATCGAAGACCCAAGGCCCATCAATAAGTGAAGTGACATGCTCCTACAGAGGGGTTGCAATGAGATGAGCCAGTTTAGGTGCAGTGTAGTAACAATGAAATGTGCAACTCTCCTCTTGTTCTCAAATGCTTCCTTTCACCCACTATCATGATCCCAATTCTATTAGACAGATTCAGCTAGACCAGGGGAATTTAAAATAGATGATTCCTTAGGACTAGTGGGGGGAGTGGTGATACTGGGCAAGTGGAGGGATGGTGGCGTAGAAAGGGGGAACTAATTTCAAGCATCTACATATGACCTCCTCTCTGGGGTATGGAAAATGGGGGTGGGTGAAGGGACATATTGGACAGTGTACAATATGAAAAGGTAATAACAATTTGTAAATTATTAGGGGTTCATGGGGAGAAGGAAGGGGGAGGGGAAATATGGGGAGCAAGAATTAAAAAAAGAACTAGAAGAAAGGGGGAAAGAGGAGCTTATATCAGGGACTCAAGTAGAAAATATTTGGAAATGAATATAGCAACATGTGTAGAAATATGCTTAATACAGATGATGTATTGAATGTTATAAGAGCTATAAGAGCCCCCAATAAAATCTATATTAAAAAAAAGACATAGTGTCAGTGGTCTTAAAGGCTTGAGGGTAAACAAGCGGCCATCTAGTTTAGAAGAAACCAAGCCCATGTGGAAGAAGCACACAAGCCTGTGTGATCATGAGGTGTCAATAGGATCAGGTATCAGGCATCAAAGAACAAGAAATCATATAATTGTGAAGGAGAGAGAGTGAAAATTGGGGACCCAAATCCTATCTGTAGGCAATTGGACATACCCTTACAGAAAGGTTGCCAGGAGAAGATAAATCAGTCAGGGTGTAGTATAGTAATGATGAAACATACAACTTTCCTCTAGTTCATAAATGCTTTCTCATGCCACCCTCTTCCCCCCACCATCATGATCCCAATTCTACTTAACAAATCCGGTTAGACCAGAGGATATACACTGGTACAGATAGGAACCAGAAATAAGGAATCCAGTACAGATGATCCCTTTTGGACCAGTGGTGGTGAGAGTGGCAATACCAGGAGGGAGGAGGCAAGGTATGGTAGGAAGGGGGAGCCAATCATAAGGATCTACATGTAACCTCCCCCCTAGGATATGGACAACAAGGAAGTGGGTGAAGGGAGACATTGGAGCATGTAGGATATGGCAAAATAGGAATAATTTATAAATTATCAAAGGTACATGAGAGAGGGGAAAGCAAGGAGGGAGGGGAAAAATGAGGAGCTAATATCAAGATCTCAAGTAGAAGGCAAATGTTTTGAGAATAAGAGCAACAAATGTACAAATGTGCTTGGCATGCAGTGGATATATATCTGTAGCTATAGCTGTATATCTATATATCTATATCTATGGATTGTGATAAGAGTTGTAGGAGCCCCCAATAAAATGATTAAGGGAAAAAAAGAGCAAAGGCATGGAGGTTAGCCTTTCCATCAGGTCACAGTTTTATGACCTCATTGGGAGGCACTAAGGAGATAAATAGCTCTGGAGGCAGGACACACAGGCTCACTCTGCATGAGACATTACTGATGAGTGTCACTGATGCAGGCAGAGCCTGGAGCTACAGGAGCCATGTGAAGACCCATCCCATCACAGAGATGCTTCTACCACCACTGGATCTATGAGACTTCCCACCCACTGGCCTGTGATTTTCCTCCACTGGGCACCATTGCATGTGTTTTGTGAGTCTGAAGAGGAATTTATAGATTGATATTGGACATAGGGGATAATATATGCCAGGGACTTATGGACTTGATCTAGGCTGGGCTGGAATGTTTTTTTCAATATTCAATTGCATATATATATATATATATATATCTTTATTTACTTTCTTTTAAAATCATTTTATTGGGAACTCCTACAACTCGTCATACTCCATACATGCATATTTGTGTAAAGCATATTTGCACATTAGTTGCTATCATCATTCTCAAAACCTTTGCTTTCTACTTGAACCCTTGGTAACAGCTCCTCATTTTCTCCCTCCCTCCCCACCCCACTGCTCCCTCATGAACCCTTGATAATTTATAAATTGTTGCTATTTTATCATGTCCTACACTGTATGCCATCTCCTTTCACCCACTTTTCTGTTGTCAACCCCTCAGGGAGGGGGTTATATGTAGATCCTTATAATCAGTTTCCCCTTTCTGCCCCACCTCTCCACCTTTTCAGTATTGCCACTATCACCACTGGTCCTGAGGGGTTCATTTGCCCTGGATTCTCTATTTCCAGTTCCTCTTTTTGCCAGTGTACATCCTCTGGTCTAGCTGGATTTGTAAGATAGAACTGGGAACATGATAGTGGTGGGGGAGGAAGCATTGAACAATTAGAGGAAAGTTCTATGTTTCATCATTGTTACACTACACTCTGACGGGCTTGTCTCCTCCCCACACCCTTTCTTTAAGGACATGTCCAGTTGCCTACAGATAGGCTTTGGGTCTCCAATCTGCACTTCCCCTCCTTCACAATGATATGATTTTTTTGTTCTTTGATGCCTGATATCTGATCCTATTGACACCTCATGATCACACAGACTGGTGTGCTTCTTCCATGTGGGCTTTGTTTCTTCTGAGCTAAATGGCCAGCTCCTTGTTTATCTTCAAGCATTTAAGACCCCAGGGGCTGAGCCCTGGTGGCGTAGTGGTTGTGCGCGGGACTGCGGCCCATTGGGATGGAGGTTTGATTCCAGCTCCATGGAGCAAAGACTGGGCCTCCTACTCCCACCACCTGAGGGCAGCGATGCCCCCCCCCCCCCAAAAAAAAGACCCCAGACACTATATCTTTTGATAGCTGGGCACCATAAATAAAGCTCTTCCTTAAACACATATGAATGTCTATGAATTTTTTTCTCTAGTCTATCAAGACTAACACATCAACTAGTCTTTGTTCCTGTTTTGTAACATGTAAAAATTCTTTAAACAATTTTCCCAAGAAATAGTTTTCTCTCTACTGATGATCTTCATTCTGTCTATAAAATGTTATTTTCTACATTTTCTAGTCCTTGCTTTTTCCCATTCCTTACACTCCTCTGGCTTTTGTCTCCCTCCTTCCACTAGTAGTAAATAATAATAAGGCTTTTATAAATTAAAAAATATTTAGAAAAGAGAAGGTAATCTGAGTTCTCAAAAAATAATTTAAAAAGTAGAACTGAACTTTTCAACCTTTTCTGTATATCTTGCAATCACTTGTGAAGCTTCTAAAATTCCAAGTCCTGAGACCAATTTCCAGACTACTAATTAAATTAGCATGTAAGATGCAGAAGTAGGAATTAGATGTCATTACATTTTTAGAAGCTTTTCATGTGCTAATACACAGCCAAGATCGAAAGCCAGTGCACTAATAAGAGGCCCACTCCCAAGTTCCAGGAGTTAACTTTCAAATGATGGCTACATTTTAATGGGATATATATGTTTGCACAATTAGAGAGCTAGTGGTGTCTTTAGAAGCATTTCTGTCTGGAACTAACCCAAACTCTTTTGGCCTGTTTCCTCTTGAAGACACTGGCACTGGAATATGATATATTTATCACTGGAATGTGATTGACTTCCAGATGAAACTAGATTCCCATTTATCTGCGAGCAACAGCATCTACTGTGTTAATAACTTGACCATCAATTTTGAACATTTCAAAACTGGTACTGACCCTCTTTGCCAAATGAAATTAGTCATGGGGAGTTAAAACATTTCACAGTAAATATAACTTAAAGTAAGAAAATATTTATTAAAAATTTCTGTGGCTAAAATTTACTAGATGACTGGTAAAACCTTTAGAATCTATCAAGTGAAGTAAATGCAAGAATGGTTTAATATCTTCGCAGATATCTCAAACTGCCATCCTAACTCTAAGTAATTTTTATGCTATTAATAAATTAATGTCAACATTAATTTGCTAGGGTTAGTAAAATTTTCCAAACTCTGAATTTTACCTTTTAAAAAGCATTTCAATAGATAATGTTTACAAAGGAATTGAAGAATGCTTTGTATGCACACACCCACATACAGAGTTGTACCTTCAAGATATCTTTTTTTTTTTTTTGGGCATCACTGCTTCCGGTGGTGGGAGTAGGAGGCTCAGCCCCACTGCTGGAATTGAACCTCTGTCCCAGTGGGCCGCAGTCCCGCGCACAACCACTACGCCACCGGGGCTCAGCCCAATATCTTTCCTATTCTAAAGGTACTTAGAATTCTTAAGATGTGGGTCTTGAATGAGTGACTGACTTCTTCTCAGTGTGGTTCCCATTATTATTCCATATACACAATATTAGGGACTATTAACTTATTTTCCAGCTCAGAAACTTTCAAGGCATCTTTAATATTTTATTTATCTTCATTCTGTAAGTTTAGGGACACTTAAAATCATCAGTTTTCAACTTTACAATATATATTGTTTGTGGCATCACTGCCCTGGTGGGAGTAGGAGAGCTCCTGGAGAGCTGATGCTGGATTTGAACCATCAACCCTGTGGGCTGCAGTACTGCACACAACCACTATGCCACCGGGGCTCAGCCCACTTTACAATATTTTAAAGTTGTACTGCATTCTCTACATTTTCATCGCCAGTTTCATCCTATTTCATCATATTTCATCCTCTAATATTTATCTTCCTATTTACTTCCTTTACACTCTTGATTTTGAACTCATCCTATTCTTACGTGATTTTACCTTTTATCTTGGTATGATTTATATAAAGTTGCTCTTTGATTTAAAGCTATGAAGTATAAACTGTTAACCTTCTTTCTAAGATTCTTCATAAACAGACTCCTTTCTACCTCCCCAAGCTATTTCTTACTATTCTAATATCTAGTTGTGCTGGGAAAGTAGGCTTTCCATTGGAAAGTCTTAAATAAAAAGGGTGGGGAGACTTAGAATTATTGAAAATAGATTTCACTTGGGCATAATTTCCTCAAGGTGTAATTTAGTTGGTTTACAAAAATACAATTCATTTATTTTCATTAGGGAGGAAAAAGACAACATTCTGTACCTTGAGTAAGCCATTTTGTGACTGCCTCAAATGTAAAGGAGTAACAAAAAGTTCACTAGCATACAGTCAATTCATACTCATCAAGTCCATGTACATTCCTAGGGTTTCCTGGAGTGTAAATCCTTAGAAGCAGACAATCTCAGCTTTCATCTGCGCAGTGGCTGATGAGTGGGAACGCCTGATCTTGCTGACAGCCACCCAGTCTTCCATGCACTGTGCCAGGAGGGCTCTTTACAAAAGGATAGTAACTAGACTTCCTGCTATCAAGTCATTTGTTGTAGTGTGTTGGCTTGTGTGTTGCTGTGACGCTGGAAGCTCTGTTGCTGGTATTTCAAATACCGGGAGGGTCACCCCAACTGAATAGGTTTCTATGGAACTTCCAAACAAAGAACAGACATTGAAGGAGAAATTGGCTATCCACTTTGGAAGATACAGTCCCTGAAAATCTTATGCATAGATTCGAAACACTTTCAGATATTGAAAGCCTAGCGAATTGAAGTAGAGCACTGTAGAAGATAGTGTCAGAGGATATGCCCTTAGGTAAAAGGAACTTCATATGTGAATGAAGATGATTTGCTTTCATGGAGTGGCGTCAGGCATGGTGACATAGTTAGGGTAAAGACTGTGGGAGTGGAGTCTGTGGGATTCCTCATTTATTTATGGGACATGACTCAAAGTAAGGAGAAACAGCTACAAAAATGTGCTAATAATTGGAACTTAGAATGTAAGAGGTATGTATTTAGGAAAACCAAAGGTCACTAAAATGTAATGAAATGCATGCAGATCATTATCCTAGGCATTAGTGAGCTGAAATTAACTGGTATTGGCCATTTTGAATCAGAATATTGTATGATATACTATTCCTGGAATACCACTATTAAGAAATTGGCATTACATTCATTGTCAAAGAGAACATTTCATGTTCAACCTTGAAGTACAATGCTGTCTGTGATAGGTTTATATCTATCCACCTTCCAAGAATCCAATCAATATAACTATTATTAAGAATTATGCTAGTGATGAATCACCACTAAAGCTAGTGATGGAGTTGAATCATATTAACAACTTCAATATGAAGTTATTGAAACATCAAATCAAAATGCATTGCTAATTATTGGCCATTGGAATGGAAAAATTGGAAACAAAGAGGAAGGAACAGAATTTGGAAAATATGGACTTGGTAATAGAAATGAAGCAGGAGATCCTATGAACAATGACTTGTTTATAGCAAATACATTTTTTTCAACAACAGAAAAGAAAAGATTTGAAGCACTAAACACTAATGACAGATGACTTGAAGAGCTGTGAGGACACATAAAGAGCCTTGTTCATAAAGAAAGCAAAAGGTTGTTAAAAATAGAAGAAAGAAAGTAAAGATCAAAGTGGATGTCAGAAGAGATGCTGAAATTTGCTCTTAATGGTAGAGTAACTAAAGCACATGGAAAAAGTGATAAAGTCAAAGAGTTAATATAAGTTTTCAAAGGGCATCTTGAGAAGACAAATATTATAATGAAGATACAAATATAACATTAAAGTCAAATATAATGAAATGTGCAAACACTTAGAGTTGGAAAACCAAAAAAGGGTAGAACATAGTCAACATATTTTAAAATGTAAGAATTCAAGAAAAATTCAAGCCTGGAGTTGCAACATTTAAAGAGTCTATGGGGAAAATACTGAAAGAAAAAAATATCAAAAGAAGATGCTCTAGGAATTACTGGGGTACCAATTGAAATGCTTCAACAAATTGATGAAACACTGAAAGCATTTTCTTGTTTATTCCAGGAAATTTATATTCGTACCCTTTACAAAGAAAGGTGACCCAAGATAATTGTCAAACTAGAGAACAAGATCATTGATAGCACGTGCAAGTGAAATTTTGCTGAAGATCACCCAACAACAATTGCAGTTGTATATTGACAGGGAGCAGCCTATTCAGGACAGAATCAGCAGAGGATGTAGAACAAGGGATCTCATTGCTGATGTCAGGTGGATCTTTCCTGAAAGCAGAGAAGACCAGAAAGAATTTTACTGGTGTTTCACTGACTATGCTAAGGCATTTGACTATGTGGATCTTAACAGATGCGGGCAGCCTTCAGAAGAATGGAAATTTCACAACAATTCATTATGCTCATGTGAACCTGGTAAATGGATCAAGACCTTATGGATGGATTATGTGACTAAAACAAGGGAATCTGCCTGGTTTAAAACAGTGGTTCTCAACCTTCCTCAACCCTTGAATATGGTTCCTCATTGTGTGATGACTCTTCAGCCATAAAATGTTTTTCACTACTACTTCATAATTGTAAATTTGCTAGAGTTAGGCATCCAGCAACCCATGTGAAATGGTCATTTGCCCCTAAAGGAGTCATGACCCATGGGTTGAGAATGGCTGGTTTAAAATCAGGAAAGGTGTGGGACAAGGTTCTATCTTCTCACTATATTTATTGAAATTGTACCCAGAACAAATCCTCAGAGAAATTGAAGAAGGCATCAGGATTGCAGGAGCGTTTATAAACAACTTGAGATATGCTGATGATATAACCTTGCTTGCTGAAATATGGAGGGTCTGAAATACTTGCTGATGAAGGTCAAGGATGATAGCCTTCAGTATGGGTTACAACTCAATGTAAGAAAGACTGAAATCCTCAAAACTCAATCAATTAGGTAACATCATGATAAATGGAGAAAAACGTGAAATTGTCAAAGATCTTATCTTGCTTGGATCCACAGTCAATGCTGATGATAGCTATCGTCAAGAGATCAGAAGATGCATTGCATTGAGTGAATCTGCCACACAAGCTCCCTTTCGACTATTGAAAAGCAAGGTTGCTGATTTGAGGACTAATTTAAGTGCAACTGACCCAAGACATGGTATTTTCAATTTCGCATGCCACATATACATGTGAAACTTGGACACTGACTAAAGATGACTTAGGAAGAATCCATGAATACCAATCGTAATGTTGGAGAAGAATATTCAAAATACCACAGATTGCTAAAATGACAAACTTATCTTTGTTGGAAGCAGTAAGGTCAGAGGCAAGGATGGTAAGACTTCATCTTATTTATGTTGGACATATTGTTCGGAGAGACCAGTCTCTGGAAAAGGACATCATTCTTGGTAAAGTAGAGGGGCAGGGTAAAAGAGGGCGGTCTTCATGGAGATGGATGGTATAGTGGATGAACTAATGAAACTAATGAGCCCACACATTTGAAAATGTGTGAAGATGGCACAGAACTGGGCAGTGTTTCCTTCTCTCTTGCATAGAGTTGCTATGGGTCAGAACTGACAAGATGGTGCTAACAACAACAATAACAACTCCCTATCAGGGTAGAAAGCCCTGTCCTTCTCCTGCAGAGTGACTGGTGGATTTAATCTGCTAGTAGCCCAAAACATAACCACTACACCACCAGGGATCCCATGAAAGGATCATGGCAACTCCTAATCTGCTTTCATTTCTTGTAACATAAGCATTCAAAGGAGAGGGTAGACAAACAAAGGTGGGTTCAAGACAAATTAGGAGTCAAAGGAGGTGCTGTTTTTGAAGTTCATGTCCAGCTGATTCTTACATGCCAGCTCCTTTCACCCTCAGCTTTGAAGATTTTGGTTTTCTTTACATTGAGATGCCATCCATCATGAAGCTGTGGTCCTGGATCTTCATCCGCAAGTGCTTCAAGTCCTCTTTACTTTCAGCCAGCAAGTTGTGTTTTCTGCGTATCGAAGGTGGTTAGCAAGCCTTCCTCCCATCCTGACGCTGTACTCTTTTTCATATGATCTCGTTTCTCTGATGATTTGCTCGGCATACAGATTGAAGTGGTCTAGAACTTTGTTTTGCTTAGATCCACAGTCAGGGCTCATAGAAGCAGCAGTCAAGAGATCAGAAGATGTGTTACTGCTGCACAATAACCTCCTTAGGGTATTGAAAAGCAAGGATTTTACCTTGAGGACTAGGGTGCACCTGACCAAATCCATGATCGCCTCGATTGCCTCGCGTTGTTGTTTGATGGTATGCAGTCAGCTGTGACTCACAGTAACCCTATGCACAACGGAACAAGACATGGCGTGATCCCGTGCCATCCTTACAGTTGTTCCTATCCCTGTGCCCACTGATGCAGCCGCAGTGTCAGTCCCCTGTTGAGGGTGGTCCCCTTTTCCTCCATCCCCTCCACTTTGACAAACATGTCCTTCTCCCGGGACTGGTCTCTCCTGACTTATGTCCAGCAAGCAAGGTTGCATCATCTGCATACCTGAGGGTGTTAAATCGGCCTTCCTACAAGCCTGATGCCACACTCTTCTTCATACAATCCAGCTTCTCTAATGATTTGCGCAGTGTATTGATTGAATAAGTAGGGTGAGAATTTAAAGGCCTTGATGCACACCTTTCCTGATTTTAAACTGTACAGTATTCTCTAGTTCTGTTCTCACAATAGCCTCCTGATCCATGTACAAGTTCTGCATGAGCATAAAAAAAGTGTTCTGTAATTTTCAGTGTTATCAAAACTATCCACAGTGTATTATGGTCCATACAATCAATTGCCTTTGCAGAGACAATGGAACGCTGGTAGACATCTTCTTGGTGTGCTCATCCCTAGCTTTTGGGGTTGATTAATAAAGTTGAATGATAGTTACATTGATTGGATTTCTTTGAAGGCAGGTAGATACAGGCTGATTACAGATAGCCTTGTACTTCATGATGGAGGTAGCCAGGCTTTTTCTGGCAGCCATTCCTCTGTATTGTGTTGCTACCATACAGTAATTCCTATGATTTTCTTATTCAAAATGGCCAATACCAGTTCATTTCAGCTCCGTAATGCCTAGGATGTTGATCTGTATGTGTTCCATTACATTTTAGACCATTTGCAATTTCCCTAAATTCATACTTTGCACATTCCAAGTGCCCATCATTAGTAGATTTCAGCAGCTGTTACTCTTTACCTCGAGTCCTGCCACATCAGCAAATGAAGATCCCAAGGCTGCAATAGGCTTTTCCTGACTCACATACGTCACCTTGGTCAACTCCCAAGCAAGAAATCAGCTCCTCTTCAGTCACATTTCAAATGCTCCAGGTCCCACCTGCTGCAGTATCTCTGACAGTGTTCTAGTTCCTTTGTTTAGGTTTTCAGTATTTGAAAACGCTTCAAAGTTATGCATAAGGTTTTCAGTGGCTTCTTCCTCTGAAGTAGATTCATTCATTCTTGTCTGTTCTAAGGCTGAAAGCTCCACTGAAGTCAGTTCACTTTGGGTGACCCTCGTGGCATTTGAAACACCAGCTTCAGAGCTTCCAGCATCAGAGTAATGCACAAGCCACTATGGTACAGCAAATTCACAGGCAAGGGGCGGCAAATGTCTGATATGTCTAGGGGAATTGGACAACAAATAGGAAAGGTGGAGTAAGAATCCTGCACTTGCACTGTGCTGGATAACCCTGTCTGTCCTTGAAGAAGTATGACTACACATGTTGCCAGGGGAGACCAGACTCTGGAGAAGGACATCACTCTTAGTCAAGTAGAGGAGGAGGGGGTGAGGAGGAAGGTCTTCAAGGAGATGGATTGATGTAGTGATTGTTATACTGGGCTCAAGCATAAGGATAATCTCAAGGATGACACAGGACACAGTCATACTTTGTTCTGTTGTACATAGGGTAGCTATGGGTCAGAACCAACTCAATGGCACTAAACAGCAATCGTTTGCCCCCAGGAGGATGGCAGGTATCCATTGGCATTGAGTCAGTTCTGCTGGATAGTGGTCCCGTATATCAGCTCCAGAGGAGTTTCAATAGCTGATTTTTATTTTTAAGCAGATTGCTAAGTCTATCTTCTGAGATGACTCTGAGTAGACTAGAAACTCCAACTTAATTAAGGGCATGGTGCTCTCCCTTAGAGTTTAATCATCCATGAAAATGCCATTCAACACTCTTGATGGGGAAGGCTCTTTGGGGTCAGATTTTTCCCTTTGTTACCCACTTCTTGGTCTTCCTCAGAACTGGGTTGAGTGGACAGAAAACTCTAGGACAGCTTGGAGTCTATGGCTTGACTCAGTCAATTAGACTTACTCTTCAGAGGCTATGGAACACCAAGAGATTGGGTTAGTTAATGATAGTAGTTGAAATGTGAGGCCTGAAGGGGATTTCTATCAATGTTGCCTGCATTGTCTCCTACATTTTTCAAGCAGATCTCAGATATCAAGTTAATTCATCTGTAAATGCTTCTTCACACAATCTCAATGGATAAGAACTTTAAAAAATGACATTTAGCATAATTAATAGTAATTCAAAATTATAATAATTTAATACCCAGCCCATACTCAGGTTTTCCCAATTGTCTGAAAGATGTTTCTCAGAAATCTTGTTGAGAGTCCAAACAAAACCTTCCCATTGTATTTGGCTGCTATTATGTGACAACCCCAATTTAGTTTATTTGTCCTCTGAAACATCCTGTATTCTGTATTTGTCTGATTACTTCTTTAAAGTGCCATTTAACTTTTTCTTTTATCCCTTATATTGCTTGTAACGGAGAGTTAGAGGCTTGATTAGACATTCAGGTTTACTTCTTCAGGCATGATTACTTCACTTCAAACAACAACAAAATGTTGTTATTAAGTCAGACCCATAGGAAGTCTGCAGGAGAGAGCAGAAGTGCTTCATTGGATTTCCAAGCTGGTAAATCTTCACAGAAACAGACTGTTGTATCTTTTTCCTGAAGAATGGTTGGTGGTTTCAAACCACTGACCTTTTGATTATCATCTAACCACTGTCTCACAGGGTTTCTTTGATTTACTTCCAGGCATATGAATACTCTTATTGCATCATATATGAAGTACATCGTGCCTATGAGTCTCATTTTAGGATGTGTAGTTTTTGAGCAAGGCTGGCCTCGAATCAGGTTGGTCCTGTGATTTTCTTAGCTCATCAAATTCTACACTGTGCCAGTTATTGGCTTATGGACTAGGAAATCTGAAAGAACTGTAAAATAAACTGCATTTAGAGAAGTTTATTTCTATTTCAACTTATATTTCCCTCTACTTTTAGGATGAGGTTACTGCTAATGCTTCTAGAACTTTTTTTGAGTTGGATGTTTGGTTTGTTGTTATTCGTGGTTTCGTTTTATTGGTTATCAACTTTCCTCTGATATCTTCTTTAGTTTTCCCCTATACATTCGGACACTTAGTGTTTGCATCAATATGCATTTTAAACTTCTTCTGTTTCAGTTTGTTTTTTTCCTTTGACTCAAGGCTGTGTCATGCTGAGTTCTCAGATTTTCAGTTTAGATGCGATTTTCAACTTTTTATTATGAATTTAGGGTATACCTTATTATGACTACATAATATTTTATTTATCCCTGAGACTTTTAAGGCTTTTATTTTGTGAGTTCATATTTATAGGTGATGGATTTTGTCAGAGCTCTCTATTCAGTTGAGGTAGGAAATGATGTTATTTATGTTTTTTGCCTGTTTGCTTTCTTGTTGCTTTGTAGTTTCTGAGTTTTGAAGATTGGTTTTATGCTATTTAAACATATAGTTGCATTGTTTCTGTTTTTATAAATTGTAGCTTCAACACTAAATTTTTTTTGGCATCACTGCCCTCTGGTGGTTGTGGGAGCTACCCAGCCTTGCTGCTGCTGGATTTGAACCGCCAAGCCAGTGGGCCGAAGTCCTGTACTCAACTACTACCCCACCAGGGCTCAGCCTCAACACTAAATTTTATCACGCTTTATCATGTTTAATGCTTTTGGGTCTGAATTCTACATGGGAAGATATGCATTTTAGAACACTAATGGAGAATGAAATTACAAGAAAAAATTTAAGATAAAACTTTATTTCTCAATGGAAGCACTAACAAGTTTAAAACGTTTTGTAAGCCATGACACCAGTCCTTTATTCCATCCCTAAAGAGCTGCGGGTCTTTGGAATTTAATCATGTCAATGTGGTCTCTCACCTATGTGACTAGTGGAAGAAAACTGGGTTCCCTTTGATGATTTTTAAAGATTGAGAAACCAAAAGAAGCAAACAGGAATCAAATCAGACCTGTAAGGTACATGCTTGATGCTTCCACACCAACAAATTCAATAAATTGCCCTTGGTTGATGAGCAGGAGCTTCAGCACGGTGGAGGACCCTCTGGTGAGAATTTCAGTAGTGTTTCCTACTGACATTTTGGCTAACATTCTCAAAACACTATCATAGTAAATAGATATTATGAGTTGGAATCAACTCAATGGCAGTCAATATCATGTTTTGACCTTCTAGAAAGTTAACAAGCAAAATGTCTTGAACATTCATGAAAAAAAAAAGCCCAACCCCCAAATGGTTGCTATGAACTTTGACTGGACCCCTTCTACTTCTTGGTAGCCTGTGCTTTGATTGTGCCTTGCCTCCAGGATCATCCTGTGAAGCCACATTTCGTCTCATTACCATTCTCCCAAGAAACCCTTCTGATCCTGATCTCACTTATTAAAAAGTTTCATTGAAAGCACTCTGCTTCTCCACAGCTGATCTGGGCTCAGTCTTATCACCCGGTGAGCCCCAAGCTTGCTCAGCTTTAATATTTCAGTCAGAATTGTGTAAATGGAGCAGTGGAGAGGCCTGTAACAATAGTTATTATTTCTATTATTAATCATTTGTTGCCTTCAATTAGGGCATGGATAAATTAAACTTTTTCCATCACAAATTGATGTGGATAGTCTGCTGCTGTGAATTTCATCCTTACAATTGTCTCGTCCCTTCTCAGAAATGAGTTATACATTTTTAAACAGAGATTTTACTTGCGCTATTGTTCTCATACATTTTTTAAAAAGTAAAAATTATTTCTCAACTCTTCTCAAACTTCATCATAAATGGAATGTTTCTGTTGCTTTAATATTAACAGGAATTATGTTGTTTTCTTTTCAAACTGTTATCTTATTCTTAGTGCATCAAATAAGATTCTGTTCATACATGCTATAACAAGTTAGTATATGTTTATTTTGGTGCCAAAATAAAATGAAACCCATGTACAGTTTGTTTTTTTTCATAACACATATCCCCATGAGCTTTTGGAAGTCCCCTCATCTTGAAATCTCAAGGTTAGTTTGCATTATCCTGGCATAACTCTGCCCACTCCATTTCCCTCAGCCTTTCTGAATCACGTCAATTATAGTTTGTGTCCTGCAGATTTAGACTTTGTCTTGTGAATAATTGTGAATATTTAAAAGTATTTTTTTGATTATAAAATTAATATGTTCTTACAGTGAAAAAAAGGTAACTATAAAATATATAAAGAGGAAACAAATAAAGCACTTTCCATTCTCTACTCCAAGGACAACTGTTATTAGTATTGTGTTATACCTCAGATTTCATTTTAGTACCTTTTAAAAAATTTTTGAAGGACGTTTACCGTGAAGCATTTCCATGTTATGTTTTCCATTTCAAATAGAGAATTAAGCTTTAGAATATGACTTGCAATTCTCACTTGTTTTCAGAACCCTTGAGTAGAATATATTTTCTTTTCCTATGCTCTTAATTCAAGTATTCAGAGTTCTTGCTAATGTATTTATACTGCATTCCATATATGCTTTATAAGAAAAGAACTATCACTGACTTCTTGTTAGTACTTTCAGCCCTACTCCTTTTGTGATTATGAGAAATATGCTCTGTTCTCTGGTCTGGCCAGCCTTTTCAATTAAAGGTCAACATGAATAAGGTGACCTTATGAGGTATCCTCCAAACTGGGGCTCCTCGCTTTAAAAGTGAAAGGGATATTATTTATCAAGGGAACAGGTAACAACCTGGAGTGGTCAGGAAAAGTAGGATCTCTATTCACCAGATAGACGAGGAACAAAGGAGGGTCTCTAGTCACTAGAGAGACGAGAAACTTGACCCTAGGGATATCACCAGGCATTTCTGGTCGTCTACATTCTTGATTCATTTGAAATGATAGGGTGTGGGAAGTTCTCCATTTCTTTATTTGATACACAATCTCTCCATTTTCAGCAACACAATTCTCTTATAGTTAGGAGATGATTTCATTGCAGCAGTCAAGAAAGATTTACTTCACATCATTATTAATCTCAATCTGATGTTTTTCAACTTTCTTTGTGACCTTGATGAATGCATAGTGTTGGAGTGGATCTTGGGAATCAGTTTACCTCTTTGCTTTGTATTTCTCTTTATTCTGAAGTATGTCCACAATATTGTCATTCTTCAGACTACCTTTTTTATTGACAATCTTTATCTCTTTCATTGGAGAACAAAATATCAAAGTGCAGGATGGCTTTTTTGGGGGGGAGGCGGGGGGCATCACCGCCTCTGGTGGTCACGGGCACTACCCAGTGCTGCTCCTGAGAGGCGTCGCTGGATTTGAACTGCCAAGCCTGTGGGCTGCAGCTCTGCACTCAACCACTTACGGCACCAGGGCTCAGCCCTCAGGAAGGTTTTGTATCAAAGATTTGACACTTTTATGAACCTAAGCTGGCCTAGCGCTTCGCTCTGCTTGGTTGTTGGTCACTCAACTTCTTACACCTGAAAGAGCATAACTGACAGAGTTTGTGCTTACTTGATAGAATTACCAAGGAATTGCAAGAACCACACAGAAGGGCAGGTATTGGGCACATTTGTCTCTAACTGAGATTACTGTTTTTACAAGTGACAATGTCATCAAGGTTGATGATCCAATTGAAATTCTTGCCACTGATAAAGTCCTGAAGGGGTTTCTAAGTCTTGAGGATGTGGGCAGAGCCAATTACCAGCATGAGTCTAGACCTATGATTTGTCTTCACTTACATAATGAAGGTCTTTCTCCCCAGGCTCAGCAGTGTCCATGTTAGATGATTGTAATGGGTGTGTATATGAAAGACATAGAGAAAGTGAAACTAAACCTGGCCCCGGATACTGTGTTCTTCATGTACTTATAAGCCTTAAGGAAGTGTTAGATAGAGATCTTGTTCTCCTTATGCTTAAGACCTCCTTAAGAGGTCTTCTTATGCTTGCTCTTGAACTGCTCCTCTCAAACATATGTCCTCAGTTGAAGACTAGATACCACCCCCATATATATATATATATTTTTGGGGGGCATCACTGCCCTTTGGTGGTGGGAGTAGGAGGCCCAGCCCCACTGCTGGAATTGAACCTTCGTCCCAGTGGGCCACAGTCCCGCGCACAACCACTACGCCACCGGGGCTCAGCCCACCCCCCATATATTTTTAAAAACAAAAATGAATGCATCAAATGTGCAACTTTCTGCATCAAGAACAACACATTTCATTTGACAGTAACATCCTCTCCTAGCTTTAAGCAAGTGTATTTGCCTCCTCAATAACACTGATATCAGTAATGATTCCAGCATTGTGACAGCCCCAGTACTGGAAGTCTTAACTCTACTGTGCTGATTGTACCAGCTTGCCAAAGAAAATTTCCTCAATTTTGTTCACTTTCGTCAAAACCAAATGTCAAATAGAAACTGTTGTTTGTTTGTTTTTTTGCTTTCTTAGGTTTTTTTTTTTTGGCATCATTGCCCTCTGGTGGTGGGAGTAGGAGGCCCAGCCTTTGCTCCTGTGGAGCTACTGCTGGAATTGAACTTCCATCCTAGTGGGCCGCAGTCCCACGCACAACCACAACGCCACCGGGACTCAGCCTGTTGTTTGTTTTTCAGAAATATCATTACACTCTACCTGGAACTCCAGCCTACATGTCCTACTAGAATTGAGCCCTAGTGACTAATAGATTGCAAGTTTAGCATTTCAAACCCACCTGTCACTTCTCTGCAGACAGAAGTGGCTTTCTGCTCTTGTGAACATGCATAGCTTCAGAAACCCACAGAGACAGTCCCAAAACGTAAAACCAAAATGCCAAAAAGAAAGGAAACCCGACTCACTGCCATGGAGTCAATTCCAAGTCAGAGCGACTCCACAGGACGGGCTAGAGCTGCCTCTGTGGGTTTCTGAGACGGTGCCTCTTCCTGTGGGTTTCTGAGGTGGTACCTCTTTGTGGGAGAAGAAAGCCTTGTCTTCCTCCCACAGAGCAGGTGGTGCTTTCAAGCGATCATCTTTCAGAATGGAGTCAATGAAGAAGAGTTTGAGTTCTTGACTGTAAGTCCTACTGGACAGTTGGGTAATCAAGCGTGTGCTTCATCCTATGTTTTTCATAAGAACTTATATCACAGGGTTCATTGTAATTTAATTATATATAGTGTCATCATTTTATAGTAGTGAAAATTGCATAGCTTGAGTGAACTTCTTCCCTGAGCACTGGGAAGGATCTCAACTTTTTCCTTCTGGAAGATGCTTTCATAGGAATGGAGAGGGTAAGATCCAGGCAACTGCAGCTTCCTTATCCTTGGCTGCAGGGAAGATTGATCTGGTACATATAGGACAGATGTAGACATTAGAGCTACTATTGGGTTAGTGGAAGTTTGAAGAAAAGCAAAATGCACCTCTGCTTTTCACCACTGATGCTCATAAGATCCTATACAGAGCAGGTAAAATTTAGCCAGAATTGCCCAGTGGGGACCTATGAAAGCATAAAAAGAACTGTATAATAAACTTGACTTTGGAAACTGTCATTCTCCTATACAAGAGTCCTTTAAAAATCATGAAAAAAATTGATTACCATTTAGCTCTATTTTCTACTAACCCTTTGAACTCTTATTTTTGTGCGTGCTTACATTCTTCAGTGTGCTCTTCAGTATGTTTCTATCAAGGTTTTGTTTACAGGGTTTACCTATGTCTATATCTATTGCTTTTGATATGATATTTAAAGATACTATTATAAAGCATTTCATTGTTTGAATATATCGGAATTTATTTTTCAATTTTCCTTATGATGTATTATTTGGATGTTTCTATTGCTTTATCCATTATTACAAACAATGTAACTATCATTGTGAAAAAAGATCATTGAGTTCAAAACTGCATCAAAAGCATCTTAGAAAGTGAAAAAGACAAGACTCAGAACACATTTTCAGCATCATAACTAACTCATGGAGAGTATCCAGGAGACCTCAAAAAAGCCCCTATCATTCAATAGAAAGAATATTTTGTTATAAACCTAATAGAAAAATGGGAAAAGGTGATGAGAAATCACAGAAGAGCAAATCTGAGTAACCAATATGATGGTAGGAGATTCTCCATCTCACTTGGAATGCCCAGAAAATGAAAAAGAAACCTGCAAGAATTATACTCATTATGAGGGGGTTGTAAGAATTTTAAAAAACATGGCAAAATCAAGTGTTAAATAAGTGTGAATTGATGAAAATCCTCTTCTTTCAACCATTTTTTTGAGTGCAAATGGTCAATATCCTTTAGGGTTGACAAGCTGAGGATCTACTCCAGTAAAGAGTTTCAGTCTCAGAAACTCTAAGGAGCAGTTCTAATGCGTCCTCCAGACTTCCCATGAGTCAAAGTCTCCTCAGTGGCAGTGGGCTAGGCACATGCCTTGATGCAGCCTGTCCACACCTGGGATCTATATCCTAGTAAAAGCTTAGCCAGGTAACCACAGACACAGAGATAAATGTTAAACATAGGCTGTTTCAATGGGCATTCTCATCTTGTTACTTAGATTACTGTGTGGATGTAACAAATTAGGAATAGCATTGCAAAGAACAGGAATTCCAGAATGCTTAGCATATTCTCACAGAATCTATGTATGGACAAAGAGGCAGTCATTCAAATAGAAGGAGATACTGAATGGTTTAAACTAGGAAAGGTATGTATTAGTTTTGCATATTTTCCCCATAATTATTTAAACCCATCAGATAATCCGAGAGGTTGCATTGTATGAAGAAGGTGGCAAGAAGAGTTGAAGGAACCTTGCTCATTACAACCTTGCTTACCGAAAACCAGGAAAACCTGATTTTTACTGATAAAAATCAAAGACTGCCATGTTCAATATAGATTTTACTTTAATGTAACGCAAACTATAATCCTCACACTGGACCTACTGACAGCATCCTGAGAAATGAGAAAACATTGAAGTTGTTGAGAATTTCATTTTATTTGCATCCACTGGCAATGGTCAAATATGTTCACGGTCAAGATAGCAAATGAAGCCTTGCATTGGGCACATCTGCTGCACAAAACCGCTTTAAAATGATAAGGAACACAGATGTCATTTTGAGGTTTTTATTTATTTATTTTTCTTATATAGATTTTTTGATTCGATGATAGTGGGCTCATCATATTGCTTTTATAGGATTGCTATGCATCCTAGATGCATAGATGGCATCGAGGTTTTGCTTATTCCTTTGAGATGTTACTTTGAGGAATGAAACAAACAAGACTCACTGCCATTGCGTAGTCAATGCAGATTCAGTGACCCTATAGGAAACAGGGTAGAATTTCCCTGTGGGCTTCCCGAACCCAAACTCTTTATGGAAGGAGAAATCCCAGCCTTGCTCCTGCAGAGGGCCTGGTGGATTCCAGCTGCTGACCTTTCCAGATCTCACCTCAGTGTGTAGCCACCATGCCCAAACTGCTCTGACGAAGAGGTGCCTGATTCAGTCACTGGCTTTTTCAATTGTCCCATATGCATGAGAAAGTTGGGCAGTGAATGAGTCAGGCTGGAGAATTGATGCATCTTCATTATGGTGTTGGCTGAGAGGCTCCCATGGACTGTCAGATGAAGAAACAAATTTACCTTGAAAAAGTGCCACCAGAGCACACCTTAGAAGCAATGAGCTTCCATCTTAAGCACTTTGGGCATGTTATCAGGATACTCGGTCTGACAAATGTAAAAGATGATGACGCTCAAGAAGTTGGACAGACACAGTGCCTACGACAATACATTTATACCCAGGAACACTTGGGAGGGAAGTTCAGGACTGGACAGAGCTTGTTTCCATTACACATAGAATTGTTATGAGTCAGGGATTATTGAAATCATAGTAACCATTAGGTTAGAATGATTTAGATAACTAGATCAGTGTGTTAATATAAATAATTTCTGATGTTCAGAAAAATGCTTAAGTTTTCAAATTCATTCATCCTGTCATGTTTATTGTGAATCTTTTGGGTGCCAAGTGCTGTGCTAGGTGTGAAGGTGCACAAAACACAAGGACAACTGATGTTATTTGTAACTTAACAGTCACTTTAAACACTCCTATCTCTGTCTGTATGCTTATCTCTCTCTCACAACTCAAACTCCAACCTCAGGAGCTTTTATGGACCAAATGCCCCTTTGTCCAGTTGTCTAAAGAATGTTCAATAACCACTGGTGGGTGATGATCAGAAATACATTTCTTGCCTACCTATCTCAAGAGTTCTTATCTATAAAGATAATGAAAGAGATTCATATAGCCACTAGCAGGAAATGAATAAACAGATATAGAATCGCTTGCAAAATTGCAAAGCCCAGACAGAAGTAATTCCCTGAAGTTCAGTCTTTCTCTGCGTCTGAGATGAAAGGGGAATAAGAATTATAAAATATGATAAAGAAAAGGAGCAGAATGTTTCTACGACATTCCTTGTCCTTTTCTTCCACTAGAGAATGGATAGCACCTAAAACATTTCAGAAATAAAGGAACAGGTATTAGTGTAATTTAAATCAGAAAAATGATATTGACATCATTTTTGCTTCTAGTTGAATACAGTGTTCTATGTGTTTTGAGGTGACACACTGATTTTCCTGTCCCACACATTACTAAATGGATGAGCACTTCTTTTCGAGGTGACAAATTGGATTTTAATCCGATACCCTTGATTTTAGAGCCTGCAGGATTCATGTCATAAATCCTGTTAATGAGATGGAAAAAGTGCAGGCCAGTGAAGGCTTAGTTAAATTAAAAGATGCAGAATTTTGTATAAATGTTGGGGAAAAGGTTTTCAGACTCTAAGAAGCACAACACAAGTTTCTGCTTTGATACAACATCTCTTACCTGTAGCACATAGGTCCCCACTGTGCAATTCTGACCAAATTTTACCTGCTCTGTACAGGATCTTCTGAGCATCAGTGATGAAAAGCAGAGGTGCACTTTGCTTTTCTTTGATTTTCCACTAAGAAAATGAGCCTGAAGCAGGATATGGTCATCCATACTCAGAGCAAAAATGTACTCATCTCATGGCAACAGGACATCGCAGAGAGCAAATAAACTCTGAACAGATTTTACCTTTAGCTGTCTAGAACAATATGGGAGACTTACTGCTGCACAGAGTGATCTCCCTTGCCTGTCATACACCAGGACTCTGTAAGTCCTAGCTCACTCAAAAGCAGCTAACATTTTCCTCTAAAAATTTATTCTTACTTTACCAAATTATTTTCATTACTATTGCTAATTCCCTTTTTACCTATCATATACATTTTGAGTGATATTCTAAATTTCGCTACAAATCTACAGTCTTGGTTATAGACTGTAGTCTATATAGAATGCAGTTTTTCTGAAACAAAAATGTTTTGGAGACTAACTATGGGAATGAAACAATGAAATTGAAATAGGTTGTGCAGGGTGCTTCTCTTATTAACTTAAAGTAAAAATAGATAGTTCAGTGTTTTTGAGAGTACATGTACAGCAAAACGTACCAGTTCAGCATTTTGTATATGGCCGGTTAGTAGATTGGTTGAAGTTTTCAAGTTGTGTTGTCACGATGACATCCTTCTCGGAATTGTCCTCCCATTCACATGAATTTACTATGCTCATTTCCTTTCTCATCGGTCTACTTGCTATTGTCAATTTGATCACCTATTGATGGGTCTTAAAATTGCTTAATATTCAAGGCAGGTATGTTCTACAGGTTGTTACATTATTGTTTGGAAGAAAGAAGACTTCAAGGAATTTTTTTGGTCTGAAGTTTAAGGATCATTTTGGAGCAATAGTTTTCAGGGGCTTATTCCGTTTTCAGGACTATGGTGGGTCGGGATTATATCAACTAGACACTCCATGTTAAGGGTAGGGATGGAGCTCCACCTATCAATTGCATCACAATCTGATGACACCTCCTTGGTGTCAGCTTGTTGGTATAGGAGAGAGGAGAGTGAGTGAGAGAGAGAGAGGGAGAGAGAGAGAGAGAGAGAGAGAGAGAGAGAGAGAGAGAGAGAGAGAGAGAGAGAGAGATTGATTTACTTCTCTTTGGCCTATCATCTTCTGCTGGAGTTGGCTCTTGTGTCTGGTTCTTTCACCTCCTGTTGTTTCACATGATGACCCCTAGAGCATCATCAGACGTCTGAAGGTAGATTGAGTTGGCTGACCTAAGACCTCTGTATCTACTAGCTGATATCCTCTGCTGTCTCTGCTGCATCGTCTGCTTCCAGTTCATTAGCTTCCATGATTCAGGAGAAGCCTAACTTCAACTGAGCTGGACTTAACTCGTTTTTACAATTGTGTCAGTCATACAACATATGCAGCATATATGGGTAATTCATATATATATATATATATATATAATAGAACAAGGTGATACTGAATGGATCAGAATAACGGAACGTGTAGCTTAAAGTTGTATACTTTAACCATACTCTTTAAAGTTATATACTGGGCAAATAATTTGGGGAACTGGACTATATGAAGAAGGCAGCATCAGAATTGGAGGAAGACTCACTAACAGCTTGCCACATGGAAATTGCATAAGCTTGTTTGCTGAAAATAAAGCAGATTTGGAGTACTTAGTGGTGATGATCAAAGACTACAGTTTTTTAATATAAATAAAACAAAAATCTTCACCACTGATTTTATAAATGACCTCATGATCATTGAAGAAAAGATTGATGTTGTCAAGGATTTTATTTTTCTTGGATCTCAATCAACACTCATGGAAGCAGATGTCAGGAAATCAAATGACATGTGTTGGGCAAATCTGTTGCAAATGATCTCTCAAAAGTGTTTAAAAACAAAGCTGTCACACAAAGACTCAGGTCAGGCCATGATATTTTCAATCAATCATATGCTTGTGAAAGTTGGACAGTGAAGAATTGATGCCTTTGAGTGACAGTACAGGCAAAGAACATGAAATGTGCCATGGACTGCCAGAAGAATGGACAGATCTTGGAGGAAATACAGCCAGAAGCTCCTTGGAAGTGATACTATCAAGATTAAGGCTTCGCCTCATGTGTGGCTGGAGAAGAATGTCCGTGGTAAAACGGAGTCAGTGCAAAAGAAGGAAAGTCTCCAAGGGGATGGATTGTCACAGTGGTTGGTACAATGGACTCATAAATGGTGACATAGGATTGGGAAACACTCAGTTTTTGTACATTAGGTCCTTATGAGCCAGAAATATCTCAGTAGCACTTCACAATATGTATACATATTATAAATGTATACATAGATATTATAGAAAATTCCGACATCAAGTTGATTTCCATTTATAGAGAAACTGTTCCTTTGGGTTTAAGCACTTGTAAATCTTCTTATTAAAAATGTTTATAAATCACTTTATGTGGGGCTCTTACAGTTCATATAGCAATCCATATGTCAATTGTATCAAGCACATTTGTACATATGTTCCCATGATCATTTCAAAACATTTTCTTTGTATTTGAGCCCTTGATATCAGTTCCTCTTTTTTCCCTTCCTGTCCCACCCTCCCATCTTCATTAATCCTTAATAAATTATAATTATTTTCATATTTACAACATCTGCTGTCCCCCTTTACCCATGTTTCTATTATTTGTCCCATGTGTGTGTATGTTATACATTGCTCATTGTGATTGAGTTCCTCTTTTTCCCTTTCTTCCACTCATCTTCCCCCTACCCTCATGATATTGCTGCTCCCATTATTGTTCCTGAGGGCTTTATCTGTCCTGGATTCTCTGTTGTGGGCTATATCTGTAGAGTGTAAATCCTCTGGTCTAGTGGGATTTGTAAGGTAAAACTGGGGTCATGATAGAGGAGAGTGGAGTGGGTTGGAAATATTAAAGAATTAGAGGAATGCTTTGTGCTTCATTGGTGCTATACTGTACCTGGGTGACTTATCCCTTCCTTGTGACTCTTATGTGAGAGGATGTCCAATTGTCTACAGATGGGCTTTGGGTCTCCACTCAGCCCCCCTCTTTTGCATCTGTATGCTTGTTTGGGGTCTTCTGATGCCTGATACTTGCATCCATCAATACCCTGTGATCACATAGGCTGGTGTGCTTCTTCCATGTGGGCCTTATTACTTCCTTGCTAGAAGGCTGCTTATTTAACTTCAAACCTTTAGGACCCCAGATACTGTATCTCCTAATAGCCAGGCACCTTCAGCTTTCTTCCCCACATTTGCTTATGCACTCATTTTGTCTTCAGCGATTGAGTTGGGAAGCTGAGCATCACAGAAAGCCAAGTTATTAGAACAAAGTGTTCTTGCATTAAGAGGGGACTGAGTAGAGGCCCAATATGTCTGTTACCTTGGCATTTAACATATAAATATATGTACCTAAGCCTATATCCTCTCATTATATATTAATATATTTATGTATAGATGTCTATATTTATACTTCTAGAAATGTCTTTTACCTCCTAGTTCTTTCCTCTATTTCCTTTTACTTTCCCCTTGCCCCACTGTCTTGCTCAGCCTTCATTCGGCTTTCAGTAATTCCTCTTGATTGCTTTGCATTTTATCAAACCCCACTAGGCTTTCTACAGAGTCTGTAAATGTTAATGGGAGTGAAAAGCCTCATCTTTCTCCAACAGATTGG
Organism: Nesogale talazaci; assembly: GCA_004026705.1. Classification (NCBI taxonomy): domain Eukaryota; kingdom Metazoa; phylum Chordata; class Mammalia; order Afrosoricida; family Tenrecidae; genus Nesogale; species Nesogale talazaci. The sequence goes on along the minus strand of PVJH01011207.1, from coordinate 42,406 downwards.
CTGACGGTCTTAAACCACTGACCTTGCGGTTAGCAGTCCAACATAAAGCCCACTACACCACCTGGGAAACTTTTATGTACAAACATGTGTACATATGATTACGTATCATGTACATGTCTATTCAGTATTTCCTTAGTAATGGAGGAAATACTGCTGAGCACCACAGAGAGAGCCCACTGAATTAGCAAAGTCCAGAGAGACTGACAGCAGGAAGCACAGCTGAAGATGAAGGGCCAAGAAAACTCACATCTAGTGTTAGAGATAACGGAATTGGTGCAATTTCTTTTGGAAAAAAATTAGTTGCCAAATAAAGCTAGCACAACCAAGTTGTAAGACCAGTTATACCACCGGGAGACAGATGTTAACAGCTGCATTGTTTGTCACAACCAAAAACAACCTTGAAAAACCCAAATGTTCATGAACAATAAGATGGATAGAGAAACATGGAACAGTTATGTAATAGACAACACAGTAATGAAAATGAACTCAAACTATGTGCAGCCACCAAAATTCATAATTAGAGCAAAAGAAACAAATTATAGATGAAGAGACGCAGTACTGTGCCATTCACAAAGGTTTAGGCATAGGCACGCCTGGTTTGTAAAGGCAAAGAAATACCAGGAAATGATTAGCAAAAAAAAGAAAATGTTGAGAGTGACAACTTTTGAGGGGGACCAATACCGGTTTCAATCAGAATGAGGCACAGAGATAGTTTCTGGGGATGCTAATTCACTATTCCTTTGCCTGAGAAGTAGCCAGATAGATTTACCACTGCCTCTGGTGGTCATGGGCGCTACCCAGCCGCCGCTGGATTTGAATTGCCAAGCCCGCGGGCTGCAGTTCCGCACTCAACCACTTACGCCACCGGGGTTCAGCCCTAGATTTTAATTTTTATTATGCAAAGTATTTAAATGTTTTTTTTATACAGTTTACAGAAGTGATATTTCTTAATTTTAATAGAAGGGAGATACAGATGGGGCAGCGGATTCCCTTAGATATAAAAGTCAAATTGGTGTCACTAGTGCTGCTCTTTAATTTTAGAACTTACCTTGCACTCTGCAGACTTGTGGAATTTGGGGATTTTTTTTGGGGGGGAGCGGCATCACTGCCTCTGCTGGTCGTGGGCGCTACTCAGTGCCGCTCCTGAGAGCCGCCGCTGCATTTGAACTGCCAAGCCCGTGGACTGCAGTCCCGCACTCAACCACTTATGCCACCAGGGCTCAGTCCGGGGATTTTTTTTTTTTTTTGTTACCTTTCCAGCCCTCGATATTTCACTGTCTCCTGGATGCCTTCATGTTCTGCTCCGATGCCACAAGCTTATGAACCTGTCTCAGTAGTTTTCCTCTGCAGTCCTGGAGAGGGAAGAAATGAAGTGATCTGCAGAAAAATAACTGTTTTTTGTCTAGATGGGAGCATAAATATGGGATTTAATAAGTTATTGAAGAATTGCTTAAACTTAATTTTATTGGTGACATTTTGTGTGCCAAGCTCTCTGCTAAAATCTGGGGGCACATTCCTTATTCCTGTCAAACACTCCTGGGCTCTTCCAATTTGGCAGGCAGGTTCCCTCTGGTTTGCCGATGCTGATTATCCAGTGATCGTTCTGGCAGGGAAGTTTGGGGAAGACCTTCTGTGTTTGTCATGGGGAATGGGGATCATCACTGTAAGAAAATTGCAAGCCATTGGGAGAAAAAGTTGGCAACTTTCTCCCATAAAGATTATAGCCTAGAAATCCTCGACATGTTGTGGCTGTGAACTGAAAATCAGCTAGATGACACATAACAGTAACAATCCTTGGGGAAAAAGGCAGAGAAGACAGGGGTTGAATCTATCAATGCTACCATGATGCACTGATATACACAGCTGCTAAAATGAAAATCGACTCTTTGTAACACATCATCAAACCTCGACCGAGTTGACTCCTATTCAAATTGAGCCAATAGGATAGAAGAGGACTGATCTGTAAGGTTTCCAAGGTAGCAATCTTTATGGAACTAGACAATTGCTTTTCTCCCATGCAGTGGCTAGTGAGTTAATCACGTAACCAGGGTACTGCCAGAACTCCTTAACACTGTATAGGGAACTTTTACTTGATAAAACTCTTGCTGTGAGTACTTTTCCTGGAAATTTCTTCCATTTTATGCACCACGACCTTACCTTTCCTTCCTCTTCATTGAGCCTTTGCCTATTCAGTTTCATTATGAGTTCTCTGTGGGTTAAATCATTGCATGTGCAACCCAGATTGAGTTTAAGTGGTAGTTACATACATAATATGGCTAAATGCATATTTATTTATGAACTGTATATGTATTTATTGATGAACATTTGTCTAACATACTTTGGAATACAGATTGAATAATGATTATTAAGCACCATTTAGTAAGGGTGTCTCACAATGGGATTCACTTTATTGGTTTATTTTTCTCATGGGGACAGGTTATAGTATTTATCTGTGAAAGAGTTTGTATATGAAGCAGACTCAGAAATTTTATTTTGTACACAAAACCCAACTTAACAGTATCTGGGGAAGATTGTTCCTTAGAGAAGTAGTTTTTGAATTTTAAAACAATGTATCATTATACTTTTAAAAATAACATTCCACCTACTTAGGATAATTTATGAGGAGTGCTTGTCAGTGCACTCCAAACACAGGCTGTCATCTCAAATACACATCCTTTATTTTATTGCTGGAATTGGCAACGTGTTTGTGTGATATAGAAGGGACACCGCGATACACTCATCCCTCTTCTGTATCAGTAATGTGTCTCATCGGACGATCATAGGCGCCAGTTTCATAGAAAGCACTGGAGCATAACATGACTAAGTATATGATCAAATATGTTTCTGATATGATTCAGATGCTGGGGAAAGAGTGTGCATTTTCCTGGAACTCTTGTGAACATGTGCAACATTTTGTAGTTACCTAAAACAGTTGGACATGAAAACCCCATACAATCCAGCTATGCCACTATTGGACAGAGACAACACATGCACAGATGTATACTTTCTCATGCATATTTCAGCACAGGTCACAATAACAAGAAACTGCAAATAGCCCAGCTTCCCCTCAATAGAAGAATGGATATAGAAGCAATGGTGCGTACACATAATGGAATACTAGGCATCCCTGAGAAGCAGTAACGGACCTACGAAGCACTTCATGTCATGGATAGGCCTGAAAGCCATGATGCTGAGTGAAGTTAGTCAATCATACAAATGACAACTATTATATGAGTCATGACTATAAGGAGGGCCACTAAAACGAAGACAGGTTTCTGCACTCAACTTCTATTCCAGTCTCCCAAGCCAAGAGATAAAGAGCCTGCCTAGCATCTATCATCCCCTTATATGTACATGGCAAAAAGCACTTCAACAGAGGAGGCCTCACCAAAGCTGGGTCACTCATTCAAGAAACCAGTTCAGGAAGAAAGACAATTCATTTGCTGCCATACACTATAGTGATCATTCACCTCAAATCAACAGACACTCCTATAAGAGTGATAAGGGAAACTTATTGTAAAACCAAGTCAAGATGGAGGTTGTTTCTGGGAAGACATCTACACTTAGGTTTCTATTGGTGGTAAATGGGAAGGATAGTCCTAGAACTATATTCTGAATTGGATGCTTTTAGCCTAGTTTCTATCCAGCTCTCGGTCACCCAGGCCTCTGGCTATAAACTATTGGAATTTGAGACACAGTCCTTTCAAGGCACGTCACATCCTTCATAGGCTCCACCTGAAGGACTCAATGTAGAAAACACTGCTAAGTGACCCGGCTCTTTCCTCAAATGTACTTTGTAGCCCTGGGACTTATGGCTGAAACTCCCAAGTGTGAGATTGAACTGCCACTGCAAGGATAGGGAATTAGCAGTCACTTGGACTTTGGTTTGGATTCCTTGTTTTGAGTGTTCCCAAGGAAATATGGCCCAAGACCACCCTATATTTACTATTTTAATGCCCCCTTTGTTTTATTGTGATGTGTTAATTTGATTGGCTTGGTTCTGCCTTTCTGAATGAATGTTATTGGAAAGTTTGCCCTGTCAGCAACCTCCACAAAAGGAACCCAGCTGGCATAGTGGTTAGACGTTGGGTTATGAGCCAAGGGTCAGGTGTTCAAAACCACCAGCCACTCCATAAACAGTTGCAGTCTCAGAAACTCTGTCCTTCGAGGTCTCTGTGAGTTGACATCAACTTGTTGGCAGGTAAGCAATTCATGTACTGCATTTCATACCCAGACTATTTGTATGCTTTCCTTTTCTCCACAGGGTTGGTTAGCTTCTACACCATTGGATAAATGAATATTATCAGTAGAATTGTAGAGCATAGTAACTTTATAGACTCTACCCTCTAGATGGCATTCAGAATCATGACAATGCTTAATGCTAGGAACAATTGTGAAATCCTTAGAATCTAAGGTAGAAATATCACTTAATGCCTGATCTAATGCTTATTTCCAGGATATCTGCCTTTGAGCTAATTTACAATTGTTTGAATCATAGACAACTGGCAGTAATTTCAACACTTCTTGTCTTGGAAAATGCACATTATATCCCAAGAAATGTAATTTGCTATTGTGCCCTGGACATGGCCCAGATTGGCCAGTCTTGCTTGTATTCATAAGTTCACTTCCGTCTTCCTTATCTGAGTATGTGTAGTGCTTTGAAGTCTCTTTATAACTGGCGATAATTGTTCTCATAAAATTTCTGTCTACATGAGAGACTGATGATACCGTCTTTTGAAGATTATCCTTTAACAACATCAAAATTATCTTTCAATGTGATTCAGACTCTAGATCAGGGGTGGGGAAATTATTTTCTGCCAAGTCATTTGGATATTTATGACATCATTCAGCTGTCAAACATTTAATGAACTCACTATGACCGGAACTGCTTCTTTTTGGCAAGGCCTGTGCTGTTAGCGGGCGTGGGTTGTTTGGACATTCTTCCCTCCTGCTCTAGATCCAGGAAAGAAACAATTGATTGTGTAGTTTATCTCTTTCTTCTATCAAAAATAATTCTTGATGATAGAAAAGTTTCAGGGGTGTATATTGAGCTGTTGAGATTTTCATTAGTTTAATAAGGTTGGGACTTTCCCCAGAGGGCAGTGGGCTGCTTCTGAAGACTTTGGAAGAGCAGGACGAACAGGTTTTGATGAGGGTGTGCAGAAAAGTTTGAAATGGGAAGGTGGCTCCTTTTCTTTGTTTATTGTGGTGTTACTTATTTGTCCAGTTGTGAGATTTAGTGAGGGGCTAATGCATTTGAAAATGAACCATCATGATGCAAAGTCAGGTCATCTGCCAGTGATATGCAGTTCTGAAGGGAAGAATCAGAACGTAGCACTTTTACAGAAAGACCTCAAACCAGAAATTAAAAGTGTTCTGATTTCTGTCTTATGTTATTTAGATTTGATCCTCTGCCTTATATAAATCTGTAAGCCTTTGGTGTAGTGAATTAACAAGAATATTTGTCATTCATTACTCTTCATGTCCTCAGAAATATGCTGAATGCTGATGTACCTTTTGCTCGGTATTATTGTGCTCACAGCTGGGCCAATGCTATTGCAGGCTGTGGAAACATACGGATCTGTGGGAAGCAAAATTCTAAGATGACTTTCAGCACTGAGTATAACAGGAACCTGTAAGTATAATGGGGTGTCATTTTTTTTACTTGTTCTTGGATTCATCCAGATTCAAGGATACCTAAAAATATATAATAGAATTGTAGACTAAAACTTTGTTTGATCCAGTGCACTTCTCACAATTGTTGCTTTTTGAATCCATCTTGCAGTCACTATGTCAAATCTGGCTCCTTGAGTGTCTCCCACTTTTCCTCTGTTTACTTTGCCAACCATGGTGTCCTTCTCTAAGGAATGGTTCCTTTTAATAACAGATTAAAGGTAAATGAAATGAAATTCTTCATTCTCTCTTCAAAGGAGCATTTTGGTTGTACTTCTTTGAAGACAGACTTGTTCAGTCTTCTGAAAACTCCATAGCATATCCAACATTCTTCATCAGCACATAGTTCAAGGGTCAGTTCTGCTCCAGTCAGCCATGTTCACCTTAATCTGCAAGCTAGCACCTTTGTTTTTTAACTTTTCAAAGTGTTCTTTTGTACAAATTGCTCACTGCAATAAGTTGCTTGATTTCCAAATGCAACTGGCGTGGGCATTGATTGTGGATTTAGGTAAATTTAACTCCTTCTTGGCTTCATATTTTTTTTTGTTGTTTATCATAACGTTACTTATGCACCCAGTTGTGAGGTTTATTGTTTTCTTTATGTTGAGAAATAATATATGCTGAAGACTGTAGCTTGGGTCTACATTAGTAAGTGCTTCAAGTCCTCTTTTAGCAAGCAAGATTGTATTAGCTGCATAATCACAGATTGGTAAAGCCTCTCCCTCCAATTTTGACACATCAAATCATCACAATGATAAATAGGAGGTGGTATTCTAATGATTAGTCTGTTATTCAGAAAAGCCTATCTTGGGTGGGGCTAATTTAATCAGATAAACCCTCAAAAATGCCTGGGTCCTTCCTGGTGAAAGATCCTAAGGCTGGCATTCTATTATTCTTTTCTGACTGCTTCTACCTAAGGCTGACAACATGAAAGCTGTGGCTAAATAAATAAATAGTTCATTATCTGATTTTAATGTTGCTGGGGTGGAGGAAGTGTAATTTCTGAAAATAATGCTGTACTGCTTCCTGAAGATGTAATTTATTTTTCTATTCCTATTTCCGGGTTAATTCATTCCTGCTATCCTCCTGCCATAGGTGTAGGAACCTGTAGATACAGCACTCTGAACCAACAATAAAACCCTTACAGATGACTTAGACCGAGTAGGGATTTGTCAATGTGCTTTTAAGAACAACATGCATCATATTAAACGTCTGTATCCTCCTGCTGTCTTGCCCTTATTTTGTTTGCAAGGAAGCAAAGAAAGTCAAATTGTAACAAACATCAAAATAAAAACATGTCAGTTGATCTAGTCAGGGATATATTGCCTCTGTTTTAGAGTAGACTGACTATGCAGTTTATTTTAGTCTAAAATTCTTCACACAGCAATGTACAGGAAAACATGTGGGATACGCCACACACCAAGAATGGAGAATAACAATGCCATGATTGTTGTACTCTTTTGAAAGCCAGTCTTTACTGTCAATCAAGTGGTTTTGTGCTGCAACTTAATGGCTACAAATGATTAACCACACTTCCAATTTTCCTGTAAAGACTGAATGAAATTCTCAATTGTAATAGCTTGATACCACCTTCACTGTGAGGTCTACTAGCACAGCAATCGTAGGAAGATTCTTAGTATTTGTTTGACTATTCTTCTTACTGCTTTTGAAGACTAACATAAGAGTTGTTTCTTCTAAAAAAATTACAGAATTAATTCGAGGTCACTAGAGAAATATGAATGGTGCAGACAAACAAAAAGAAGATGATATCGAGAAGTCTTAATCAGAGAAAATCACTGTTCCCTTCTTGAGTGTATCCTTACCAGTTAAAAAAAATACACCCTTTTATTTAAATTTTGATAAAATGGCTTACTACCTTAGCTACTATTCTGAATTTAGCTTTTTCTCAGTTCATATGTGTTTATTTATCCACAGTAAATAAATATGTGTGAATCCATGTTTATTATTATTTTTAAGAGCATGTATATTATTCCTCAGTAGCCCTGCCATGCAATTTGTTTAAGCTGGAATCATCTCCATGGCAACCAAGAATAACAGCAACACTATTAAATAGCTTTTAGTTTTTTACTGTAACATGTTCACGGTGGTAAACCTCTTAGAAGCAAATATTTGTCCGTTTGTCCAATTACTTTCTTGAATAATGTTCCTTGACATGGAATCGCTGACGCCATAAAGGGCTTTTGTTCTTTGTTAGCTATTTAGCGTCTACTCACACTCATGTCAAGAACGGAAGCAAACCCACCCCACTGAGTTCCTTGAGGAGTGTTTCTGCAGTGTCTGGGTGTGATGTTCACATAAGTTGTCCGGCCCTGCCCAGCCAAGCTGGGCCAATCAGATGCACTTTCTGTGGGGATCTCTCATTTTTCAGTGGGATGCTGCAAGGGCCTAGCGATGGATCTCTTCCGTCTTTTTGTTTATCTCTCCCGGGTAAATGACCTGACAAGTTGCTCGGTTCCAGTTTTCTTCTGGACTTGGTTTTCCAAATTTCCCTATGGCTCCATCACTATTCCCAAACAATTACTTTTGAACTTCAGTTGGCCAGAGACAGGGGGCATGACTTGCAACCCCTGTGGGTGCCAAGGGTACCAGCAGCTTATTACTGCTTGTCCGGTTAACTCCAACTCTGGCACCCTTTAGAGCACAGTGGGGCTGTCCCAGAGGGTTTACTGGGTTGAAAGATTTAGGGAGCCCCTCAGTAGTTGTTGTTTTTTTTTTTAAATCTGTAGAGTAACTGGTAAATTAAAACCACTCATCTTTAAGCGAGCAGCTGAGCACATAGCCATTGTGGTATCAGGGCTCTTTATGAACATTTTAAAGTTTTAAAATATATGCAACCCAGAGGACCATCTCAAATGTATTTTTTATAATTATATCAACAGCAGGCTGAATTTCTCATTTCCTCTTACTTTCTACAGATTGAGTTTATACAGCATTTTAGCGTCTATGGAAAAATTGACTGTTCAACATTGTCTTTTTTTTTCCTTGCAAATTTATTTATTTTTCCTTGTTTGTCCTCTTTCTCGACAATGTCTTATTACATTGTAGAAGTGGTGGTTAGACACAGTGGAAGAGACAAAAGAGAGAAAAAAACTTTGAGGATTAAAACAACGTAAACAACAGCCTAGGTTAGAATACAATATCATTTGATCTCCCTTATGGCATCTCTGAACGTAGCCCAGGGATGTGAGTGGTCATCCTATTATGCAGAATGGATTGGAAAGTAGAGTCTGAAGACTAAGTTAGGTGAACATCAAACAACTTATCATTTGATCTCATTTAGGATTCATTTGAAATTTGTTCTAGTTTTTATTTTTTTTCATTTTTAGTCACTTTATTGCGAGCTCATACATCTCCTAGCACAATCTATGTGTACATATATTGTTTGCAAAGCACATTTGTAACTTTGATGCCATCACCATTATCAAAACATTTTCTTTTTACTTAAGCCCTTGGTATTGGCTCCCTCATGAGTCCATGATAATTTATAAATGATTATCATTTTGTCATATTGAATGCTGTCTGATATCTCCCTCACTTTCTTTTTTATTATCTTCTGAGGGTCTTCTCTGTTCCACCTGAATATTATTGTTAGCTATTTAAAAATGTCTTTCTGTGATACCCATGATAGGTAAACTTGTCACAGGATTAATAGTTCCTTGTGGGTGTTTTAGGGAAGGTTGGGGGAAATGGGGAACTAATAACGATGAGTACTAGAATGAAGTAAATATTCTAAAGTTGGTGGTATACTCTTTTCAATATAATTGAATTGTATGATTTGTGAATTATATGCCAATACATTTTCTATTATATATATATATATATATTCGTGTGTGTGTGTGGCATCACTGCCCTGGTGGGAGTAGGAAGCCCAGTCTTGCTCCTGAAGAACTGCTGCTGGATTTGTACCATCAGCCCTGTGGGCTGCAGTCCCGCACACAACGACTACACCATTAGGGCTCAGCCAACCAATACATTTTCAATGCATATTTCTTCTAAAAGTTTTCTGTACCCTGCATAAAGTGCCTAACCATTCACATTTCTTTCTTTTTTTAAAACTATTTTACTGGGGCTCATACATCATTTTTCACAATACATAAATACATATATTGTGTCACGCTTCTTCGCATGCCTGCTTCTGTCACCCTTCTCCAAATATCCACTTTTCCACTTGAGCCCTTGACATCAGCTTCTCATCTTTCCCCTCCATTCTTGCTCCTCCGTCCCCACCTACCTTCAATACTTTATACATTATTATTGTTTTGTCATAACTTGCACTGCTCGATGTCTCTCCTCGCCAATAGCACTCAATTGAGGGATGATTCATAGTTCAACAATTTCCCCCTAGTTCCTGAGAATCTAGTTGTGCCTTATGTACCAGTCAGCTTTGTGTAGGTAACAAACAGCCCTCCAAATTTTAATAGCTCGCAACAACAAAAAATAACCAGTGACAGCTGTGATCCTGCTCCAGCAATCTATTTTTCTAGGAGCCAGGCTAGAGGAGTGGTTCCCCTCTGGGACAAGCTGCTGTGTGGCAGAGGGGAAGAGGAAGGGCAGAAACATGCAATGGATTTTTAAGTTCTGTTCAGACACTTCCACTCATGTGACACTGGCCAAAGCAAACTGCAAAGCAAAGCCTGATAAGACCGTGGTGAAGCACTGAAAGTCATATAGAATACATTTCTACTGCCTCGCATAATTGAATCCGGATTGAAACAAAGGCTGCAAATGCTGGATGATGTATTTTTCTAATAGGCTTCTATCTATTTAGAAAAGGCCATTAATGCATATTAAGGCAGAAATTACATTTTAAGAAATTGCAGTAGAGGAAGTTTATTTCAAACTTCCCTCCCTAAATGTTTTTTTTATGACCAATCATGACTTGAAGTAAAGATTAGACATGGACTATGTATTTTGGTTTACTTTAAAAAGCATTTCCTTTGGTGTGCATATGCTAACTTTAAGGAAATAAACTACTGAGGTAAATACTGAAAGAATTCAGATGAATGCCAGCATCATTTATAGGATAGAAGGAAGGAAATGTCCACTTGGAAAGATCTTCTATGGAAGCACTTTTCCTTTATTTGTGGGGATGCCAATTTGAGCTGAGTTTATTCTTCACTCTCATTAGCTTTTAATGCCTTCCTTTATGTCTTTCTCCAGTAACTATAACTTTATCCTATAAAGTCTATTGTTGTATAAATTATTTGGGTTCATGAGGAAATTTACTTATAAAGTTTCTTACAGAAGACATTTCATTTAACTCTTAACTTAAAAAAATGTTGCTCTCATTTCAAAGGCACAGACAGGAATAAAAAAAGAAATCTTTATATCAATTTTTATAGGTTGTCCTAAGGATTTGTGGATAGTCAGCCAGAATAACAAAACAGATTTCATAGACTCACACACTTGCCTCCATAGTCCTTTGAAGAGGCTTGCTGTTTATCAGAAGGGGAAAGAGAACAACCAGTCAGTATCACTCTGTTGCTAGACAAATTAGTGTCAGGAGGAAATTTAACAGATGATGGAGCTTTTATAGATTTCTATCTTGAACCCAGAAATTGAATATATGTGTGTTTTTGTGTGTATGAGCAGAATATTCATCTAAGAGAGTATATAGTAGTTAGCATATAGTTTAAATGATTACAGAACAAACCATACAGTATAGTCTGAACCATGTTAAGACATAGAATATATCCAGTCCTTTAGAAATGCTTTCAATAAAGGAATCAACTATCCTATCTTTTGTTTTAATCATTTCTGTGTTTTGAGTTTTAGCTCTTTCGATTCACCAATTTGTCTCTTAACTGTAAATTGCTTAGGTGTGTTTGTTTGAACCCAGTAGTAAACCCAAACCTAGCAGCATAAGGGAAGAGGACTATTTTCACTATTAGGTGAAGGTTCTAGGACAAAGTAAGTTTAATTGAATTTCTGAGTTGTAAGCAGACTCCGCTTTTGGGGAACCAGTGGGCAAGTCTGGGAATTAGTCCTGGGAAGCATACAGATGTTTGGAAGTTGGGAGATAGATGAGTCAGAATATTAAGAAGAAGTGGGGTCTATGGGAGTGAGCTACTGCATTACTTTTCTGCTTTGCAGCTTGGGGAGGTCTAATTCCAAGTGTCAAGAATAGGTCAAAGCAGAGCATTTCTTTAGAATAAAATGAGGTGTGTAGGCTGATCTGGACATCAGCGTTTGACAGGAAGTGCAGGGACCTCATCAGCACAGAGGCCAGTGCGTCCCTAAGTTTAAAACCTGTTACAATGAAAGCAAGAGTCTGCATGATGACAACTGCATGATAATCTGCATGTTGATTTAAACTCCATCCTAGACCAGATGCTACCTTAGCTATGCAAAAGGTAGGGACCTACCTTCATAATCCTTCAAGGAATTCCTTGGACATCTTTCCTTGTACCTAAGCTTTCTTCTCTTATGTATGACTTTCAGCTAGCTCTCTCTTCGTTCGGCACAGCCACCTGTCCACTCTGGTAAAAGATACGATCAAGGGAAGTTTATTTCTTCCGTGTTGTTGTTTGGTGCTGTCGAGTCGGCCATAGCAACCCTCTACACAGCAGAAGGAAACTCCTCATGCTTATGAGCGTTCCTCACCATTGTTCCTGTGCCTGAACTCCTGGATGTAACCACTCTGTCAATGCATTTCTTCTAGGGCCTTCCTCCTTTTCTTCGCCCCTCCACTTTACCAAGCATGATGTCTTTTGCCAGGGACTGGTCTCTCCTGAAAACATGTCCAAAGGATATAAGATAAAGCCTTGCCTCTAAGGAGGCCTTTGGCCTTACTTCTTCCAGTACAGATTGGATTGTCCTTTCAGAAGCCCATGGTCCTTTCAGTATTCTTTCCCAGCACCACAATTGAAGCGTAGCCATTCTTCTATGATCTTCCATATTCAATGTCCAATTTTCACGTGCCTATGATGTAGTGGAGAATACAGTGATCTAGGTACACCTTCATCCTCAAAGTAGCATCCTTGATCATCAATAGTCTAAAGAGATTCTGTGCCGCAGATTTACCTAGTTCAGTACAGCTTGATCTCCTGATTGTGACTTCCATAGCATTGATTGTGGATTTTATAAGACAAAATCCTTGGCAACTTAAACCTTGTCTCTGTTTATCATGATGGGACCTAGTGGTCTTCCTTGCATTGAGTTGTCATCCAAACTGAAGACTACAATCTTTGATCTTCATCAGTCAGTGCTCCGATTCTCCCTCACTTTCAGCAAGCAACGTTGTTGTCATCTGCATAGCACAGGTTGTAAGCCATCCTCCAGTCCCGATGCCACACTCTTCTTCATATAATCCAACTTTGCTGATGATTTGCTCAGCAAATAGACCGAACAATATGGTGAGAAGATACAACCCTGGTGCCCATCTTTCCTGACTGAATACATGCAGTGTTCCCTTGTTCTGTTCGCACAACTGCCTCTTGATCTATGTACAAGTTCTGAATGAGCACCATGAAGTGTTCCTGAATTGACATTCTTCTCAGGGTGATCCACAGTTTATGTGGTCCCCAGAGTCAAATGCTTTTGCAGTTAGTCAGAAGATCTTAGGCTAGGGATGAGTAAGTGAAGAGGTATGGTATTTTGTTCATCAACAATAACATTTCAAAATCTATCCTGAAGTATAATACTGTCAGTGATCAAATAGTATCCATACCCTTGCCAAGAAGACCAATTCATATGGTTATTCTTCAAATTTATACACCAATCACTAATGCCAAAGATGAGAAAATTGAAGATGTTTTCCATCTTGATGATCTATAGTTATCTATGTCATTAAATGTCAAATGTGCTATCATGGTTCATTGATAATTATTGCTTGGCATACAGAAGAAGCATCAGTAGTAGGAAATTATGACCTTCTTGATAAAAATTATGCTAAAAATCAAATGATAAAAATTTTCAAACCAATAACTTCTTTATGGCAAATACCCTTTTACACCCATGTAAGCAGTGACTATATATGTGGACCTTGCCAATTGGCATACACAGAAGTCAGATCAACCACATCAATGGAAAGAGGCAATGGACTGGATTCCCTTGTTTGCATATAGACATTATCCTATCACAAACAGCACATACTTAAAAATAGATATTGAGATGTATAACAATGAATGCAACATCATGCTTCTGGAATTTGTCATTCTCAGCAAAGCAAATGATACAATTGTCTGATTCAAAAAGGCCAATACCACTGCATTTCAGCTCACTAGCACTTAGCATATCTTTCTTTATGCATCTCATCATTTTTGATAATTTATACATTTCCTAAATTCTTCATATATTCCACATTCCAATCGTTCAAGAATGTTTGCAGCTGCCTGTCATTTTGAGTCTTGCTGTAACAGAAAATGAAGATCAGCTAAACTTGTATCAGGCCAGTTGGCCATTCACTGTTCTGTTTGTTTCATTATTCATTCCTTTTGTCCATTTCTTCTTCTAGACAGCATTCAACCCACTCGCTCATCCTTTCTTGGAATCTCAGATTGCATAACTGTTATCCCTTCCCATTTCATTTGTTCTCATATCTTTATTATAGTGGGTCTAGGTCACCTGCCTGCCCAATTGCCAGATAGTAGACTTTAAACATTGCTTGGATAGATGAAGACAACTTGTGGAAACCAGTAGTGGTTTGAACATTGCAATGATAGCTCTAACTGGTTCACTGGTAGGTTGTCCAGCTTTCCTTGAAGATATGTTATTTTCACAGTCTGCAAAGATACATAGTGTTGGATACCTATAGACATAGGTGAAATGGGCTAACTCTTTCAGGAGTGATTTTCTTAATGATCATAATGTAAAAACAAACTGCCCTTTGTTTTTGAGATACTTTCCTTAGTCCATGTCCAAAGCTGCCTCCACTAAGTGTTCCATGCAATAATTGCTCCATTTTCATTGTTGGGTGATGGTCGCAGAATGAAGCAAACGTGCCATCACAATATACTGAAGTCTTATTCTGGCAAGTGTGAGACCCACAATATACTGAAGTCTTCATCTCTTGTTATTCTTTAATGACTTTCTCCATCTCTGAGAATAACTGCAAATCAACTGGAAATTAAAGACAGCACACCAGTATTTGAATACATTAATACATCTAAAAAATTTTAAATCATTTTTGGGGGTTCATACAACTCTTCTTCTAAAGTATCAAATTAATATAATTTTATTGTATTTTGTTTCAATGTTTGACTTTCTTTTTTTAAAAATCATTTTATTAGGAGTCACAAACAAGTCTTATCACAAGCCATACATACATCCATTGCATGCAAAGCACATTTGCACATTTGTTGCCATCATCATTCTCAAAATATTTTCTTTCCAGTTAAATCCCTGGTATTGGCTCCTCATTTTCCCCCTCACTGCCTGCTCCCCACTCCTTCATGCACCTTTGATAAGTTATAAATTATTATTTTGTCATATTGTACACTGTCCAATGTCTCCCTGTACCCACTTCCTTGTTATCTATGCCTCAGGGGGAGGTTATATGTAGATCCTTATAATTGGTTCCCCATTTCTACTCCACCTTCCCTCCAGCATCCTGGTATTGCCTTTCTCACCACTGGTCCTGAAGGGACCAGCTGTCCTGAATTCCCCATCTGTTTCCGGTTCCTATCTGTACCAGTGTATATCCACTGGTCTAACTGGATTTGTAGGTTAGAATTGGGGTCATGATAATGGGATGGGAGAATCATTTAAGAAATTTAAGAACTAGAAGAAAGTTGCATCTCTCATCATTGCTACAATATACCCTGACTAACTCATCTCTTCCCTGTGACCCTTCTGTAAAGGGATGTTGCTTCACCTACAGATGGTCTTTGGGTCCCGAATCTGTGCCCCCCCTCATTTATAATGATGTAATTTCTGATATTTGATGTCTGATACCTGATCCCTTTGACACCTTGAGGTCACATAGGCTAGTGTGCTTCTTCCATGTGGGTTTTATTCCTTCTGAGCTAGATGGCTGCTTGTTTACTTCCAAGCCTTTAAACCCCAGATACTATATCCTTTGATAGCCAGGCACCATCAGCTTTCTTCACCACTTTTGATTATGCACATATTTGTCTTCAGTTATCATGTCGGGAAGGTGAGCATCATGGAATGCCAGTTTGATAGAACAAAGTGTTCTTGCATTGAGGAAGTACTTGAATGTAGGTCCATCTGCTGCCTTAATACTAACTCTATAAGTATATGCACATAGATCAATTTCCCTATTATCATATATAAATATATTAACCTATGTTCATGATTGTAGTTAAACCTCTGTAGATGCCCTTTGCCTCCCAGTTTTTCCCTCTATTTCCTTTTACTTTCCTTTTGTCCCAATATCATGCTCATCCTTCATTTGGGTTTCAGTTATTTCTCTCTCTTACATTACTCTTGATCAATCCCTATCAGGTCTCTCACACTCACCTTGCCACTGATTTTGGATCACTGTTGTTTCTGTATCAACTGGGTTGGTCAACACCACCTCCTTTCCCACGTCTCTCCTGGAACCTCCAAAATGTTCATCTAGCCTTCCAGCTGGTGTTCCTGCCCGCCTCCAGTTCTTCCAAAGAACAACTGGCACTAATTTGAGACTGGTTTGTCGTTGGCACCCCGCTTTGTCCCCTCATACTGTTCCTGGTGTGGCAAGGGGTCTTGAGAAAGCCCTCTGAAGGTGCTGGTCATGATGGAGGGAGGGAGACAGCTCCAGGGAGCCATGACCTGCTCGCTTAGTCTTTCGGCTGGAGTGGGCAACTGTGGTGTAGCCCATGCACATGATATCCAGTCCTCACTGCATCTTAGGGACCCAGGTCACAGACTTGGTTCACAGCTGACTAATTCCTGGGCCAAGACAGATGAAAGGGAGCGCTCAAAGGGCAGCATGGAGCTGGGAGGGTTTGAATGCTCCCAGGACTCTAACTGAGTGATGGGCATTCTTCCCTATGTTACAGGGGTTAAAATAAACTTGTTAGGGACAGCCAAGAGAAGTGAGTCTATAGGTTGGGAGGGACCAGAAAAAAAAAACAACCACGTGAACAGGTGTAAGTCTTCCCCTATGCTGGTTCCTATCACATCTCTGGGTCAAAAAAAGGTTAATTTTGTCTACAATGTGTTAAAAGCAGGCAGGAAGGTGGGCTAAAATAAAAAAAAATTGGCATCTAAAAAAATGACAAAACAAAGCAAAGCAAAACAAAGCAACAAAAATAATATACAAAAAAATATATAAATAAGTAAAAAAAAAAACAGTAAAAGGAAAACCTGTAAATTGTTCAGGGTCTGTTGGTTGAACTCTAAGAGTGTCCTTCTATTGATTTTAATGGAGTGCCCTGCTCTGGCTCCAAAGTCTATCCTTGGTGCTCCCTGGGGACCTCCCCTCCCTCCCCCGGCTCTGCTGCAGTGTGCTCGATACAATGGATATATGTATGGATTGGGATGAGTTGTATAAGCCCCCAATAAAATGTGCTGAAAAACTCAGCTTACACACGAGTATGTATGGTATATATGTGTGAGAATAAAGGGAAGGGGACCCCAGTATTCGAAGTTAAGAGAAGGATCTTTCCAAAAATAAAGCTTAGAATCTTTGTAATTCTTTGTAATTCTCTTGTCCCATGCATGTGAAAATAAAATTTTGCGTCTTTGAAAAAAATACACATCTCCTAAAGACAAACTTAAAAAAATCATTTTACTGAGGTTTTACTCATACAACCTTATCACAATTCCCATCCATTGTGTCAAGGACAAATTTAATGGTGAAGTTGGGCTTGCCTTTCCCTGCTCATGCTTTGGCTGGATTTCAGGGCCTGGAGAGAAAATGAGCAGATGTGTTTTCTCTGCAGCACTGAGCCAAGATTTTCAGATTCTCAGAGCTGGAAGAGGCGGTGGGGATTAGCTAGTGTCAGAATGAACAGCACACAACACCACTCGCTCTGTGAAGCAGTCCAAGATTTGTGAGGCAAAGACCGGGAGTAAAAATCCGCCCCCACACTGCTGCTGCCTTCTTTTGCCTTTGATAAAAACATTCTCGTGACGAGTTTGCCGTGCCTATTTGGTGACCGATCCTCAGCAGAGTTGAGCACAATGACAGCAGCTAAGGTTTACGCAACACTCAGTGCAGCACACCGTGCTCAGAGACTGACTTTTGCCCTTTCAGATCATCCTCACCTAGCTCACGTCCACTCAGTGGAGAGCAGTGCTCTTCTACATGCAGAGAGGGGGCGAGCGTCACAAGGCTATTAAGTGATGGAGCTAGAATTCAAATCTGAGTAGTTGGACTGTTAAAATCCAGGACTTTATTCTTTAAATTGCATAGTCTATGTTTAAAATGCATACACATAAAATATAGAAAAGCTTCATGTCTAACACACCATGTACGTTGTTCCATATTAAGTTCATCATAATTTAAAATCATGGTATACTATTCTGTTGTGGCAATGGTTTGTTTAGTTCATTTGATTTCTAGAATTTGCTTTATTTTCTTCTCAATAATTTCCTTCTGATCCTTACTCTTCTCTAATTGTAATATCTCATCTCATCTGTAAATAATTATAACAATACAACTGATCATGCTAATATTGTTCTTGGTGAGATTAGGTATATATATGGAATGTTGTCTATTATTATTTCACATGGTTATTGTTATCCAAAAGAATGTTCTTATGGTTATGGGGGCTCTGGATGATGAATCTGATTTTCTTCAGTTTGCTTATAATTATATAACATGTAGTATCTAAATGTTTTGTGCAATAAGGAAAATAAGTTTATTGAAGCCTTTTAAAAAACAGATATCTCAAAGATATAAGGGTTGAACTATGATTTAGCTATTTTATCCCACAAATGATTTCAACATTGATTAATAGGAGTCACCAGGGCATGATAAATTCATTGAGTTTTTGTTCACTGAATAGTGTTGGTCCCTTGTTAATTCACCTCTTGAAATGTTGCATTTCACTTCTTGTTAATATTTCAACTCTCAATACAATTTTAAAACTATTTCAAGGACACTCACCTATCCATCTATCCCCATAAGTAAATATAGACAGTCTTATCCCTCATCTTTATTTATGCCCTTTTATTAAAAATGATGATTTGGTTGCAAAAGAGATGATTTCAGCCTGTGCTCAGTTTGAAATAAGATGTTCTCTCTCTCTATTTGCTCATGTGTTCCTATGTGAAAACCAGATATAGTTGTGGTTTGAAACATACTAGCTTTAAATTGGACTCATTTAACATATCCATTGTGATAACATAGGCAATTATATAATAATTGTTTATATTGCACCCTTCTGCTAGAGAATGTCATGAATACCAGGGGGTCACGAGCATGCCATAGAAATTTGGAAAAGGGGATCTTGTCTTAGGAGGGTGAGGCTGCATTATCCAGCCCTCATGTTCCTGTATCATCTCAAGGACTCCTTATTGTGGCCAACCTCTCACAATCATGGGGGTCCACAGGCACAATTATATGGCGATACTATATAAAGATCATAGTAAAGTCCTTGGAGATAGGAGACACCGAAGAGAAGGTAGCATAAAGGAGTCAGACACATTTTGTGGTCGCATGCTCACCTTCGGGATGACCATGCTCTCAGCAGACAGGTGAACACAGAGAGAGGGAAGACGAGAGGAGAGAAATCCCCAAGATAGTTCTAACCAAGGCATATATACTTACGGGTATGCGAGTCCCCAATTACAGATAACCACATACATCACAGGAAGTGGATCAGCTAGGGGTGTACACATCATAGGAAGGGAAGGGATTAGGGGTATCATGTGACAAAATGGGCTGACCCTGGACTCAAGATGGCAGCTTAGCTTTGGTAATCTTTTGAGTGGGCTCACCCTTGTCTCTGGGCTTCCCTTCAGGAAATCAATCACTCTCCTTATCAGTAAAGTGTGAGCCCCACCTATGGTGGGACAGACAATAGATTCTAATCTGGTTGAATGCCCTCATGGAGAATTCCTCTGAGCTGCTGACCTCAGGATGCCTGCATGAAAGCCTGGGGAGAAACGTCACTGTGTCCCACAATGACCTCTGTGAGAGTTTGCTTGGGGGTCTTAGTTCTGGTGAATCTCAGGTCCAGGTGTTCTTTTAGCTGGGTTCCAAGTAAGATAGAAATCGTAGGGTGTTGTTTTATGCCACAAGTGTACCACCAGGGAAATGCATCTTTAAACAAGAACATTATTCTATTTGTAAAAGGAAATCGCAGGCATGTGTCTACAGAGTGAGTGACTTGGATCTCGATCTCAAATGTAGTTGTTTTCTCTGTGAATATAATGTATGTCATATGACTTATGAAATAATTGTGTGTTTTTATGTATGCATCACACAGAGATGAATACAGGAAGAGGGAGACAGAGGCAGGGGAGGGACAAGGACAATAATAGCAAAAAACTGAAATTGAGATAGATATTCTATATTATATCTATTAAGAAATAGATATGTAGTAGCTTTATGTGTTGTGAGTTAGCATTTAGAGTAGTTTTGCAAATGCTATTTCACTTACTGAAAGAAAGGTCAAGGACCTCACCTAAATATAATGAAAGAAGATGACAACATTCTCAAGGTATTTTTTCTTTTATTTAAAACTATCACAACATACCATACAATGAAATAAAGCTTTAGAATCACATTGCAACTTTTAAAAACATCTGTATATAGTCATAACATATGGAACATGCTTCAGAGATACACATGTAGTCTGTACTAAAGTCCTATGACTCGATCAGCATATAAACAATGACAGGACACACAGGACTCTCTGAACATTTTCTTCCCTTTCATCAGTAGCAGACTTGACTGTTTCAACAGGAACCCCAACAAACATGAATGGTTTCTTTCTTGGGAGATTATAGCTTTGCCAGGATTTATAATTTTATTGTTTACTGTGCTTTGTAGAGAAAATACCACTGATTTATAGCTCAGAAGAAGTCATCACATTAGAACTAGGACACATTTGTACAGCACATATTGGCACA
The DNA here is from genome assembly GCA_004026705.1 of Nesogale talazaci. Classification (NCBI taxonomy): domain Eukaryota; kingdom Metazoa; phylum Chordata; class Mammalia; order Afrosoricida; family Tenrecidae; genus Nesogale; species Nesogale talazaci. The sequence continues at coordinate 21,742 of PVJH01011207.1, read as the reverse complement.
ATATGAAAAATAAACACTTTCTGAGTTTCAACTTAAATGATAGTTATTATTAAATAAATATTTAATCGTATCATTTTACCTTTAATTGGCCATGGGCACAAATCAAGCCCAATACATAATAAGTTAGGGTTTTATTTACGTCTTCGTTCATAATTCTGCATTGCACTCCTTTCGAAAGCTGGTGAAAACAGAGAGGGTCAAGTTTTGGGGTTTGTTAAGAGAAGACACTCAATGAAACAAATAGAGACAAATAGTAGTTTATTCTAACCTCATAATAACTTTCCCCCCCTCTATAAGTGGTTTTCTAAGAAGACCTAACCACAGAGCCTGGTTACTTTGATTCGCCCTCATACCCCCAGTGGCCTAAACACTTAATTGAGTGTCATCCAGATTCTCACTCAGCAGCTTTCTCAAAAAGTGGTAGATACCCACAGTGAATGATGGAAAGGAAGATGCCAAAGTAACTGGGGATAGCAGTAGAATGAACACAAACTACAGGGTTTTTGTTTTAGGATGGGGTTCATCAACTACAGGTCAAACGTAGCCCAGTTGTGTCAAAACAGGTTTATCACTACACGGCAACCCATTTTCCACATGCTGTCTATGACTGCTTTGGTGTTAAAAGAGAAGATTTGAGTCATTACTACGAGACTGCCAAGTCCAGAAAGCCTAAAATATTTACTATCTTTGTAGAAAAAATTTGCTGACCCCTGTTTTAGGGCCCTACTGATTCTCTTTTGGGAATCTCCCTGAGTTGAATTGGTCTGGAGGCAAAATAGAGTCTCTTCTGTCTGCATGCCCCAATGGAGTCAAGTCTGAATCATCTCTATCTTAGAGGACAGACTAGAACTGTCATTTTTACAGGAAGAGATGGCCAGCTCTTTTCTCCCTGGGTGTGAACGACTGCCCTATTAGTAGAGGACTTAACAACTTCCTAAGCAGGGTTTTTCGATGGCTGCCTTGAAAAACCCTTTAGCTGAGCAGGTGCTTGCAACTCTTAGAAAAACCTGTATGACAGAGTCGAACTGCTTCCCAGACTTTCCAAGGCTACAGAAGCCACTGCTGCATCTCCTCATGGAAAGGCTGGTGGCCTCAGAAGATCAACCTTTTGATTAGCAGGTGAGCCCTCTAACTACTGCCCGATCATGGCTCCCCTCACCACCTTCTTTTTTCATTCTCTGTTTCTCAAACTTACTGCCACGGAGTTGATTGGGATTCATAGCGACCCTCTAGGACAGGGAAGAACTGCCCTGTGGGTCTCTAAGACTGTACATCTCCGTGGGAGTAGAAAGCCGCCTCTTTCTCCAGAGAAGATGAAGATAGGTTCAAAGTCCTGCTCTGGGGGCTAGCAGCCCAACCTGTAACCAGCACTCCCCCAGGGCTCTGTATTCTCTAGAAGCAGGTCAATTGCCCCCTTAGAAACACCACAGTTGAACTTACCTCCCCAGAACCCTTACGGCCAGAAAACTTACTAGCTGCTCACAAAGGTGCTTAACACGTAATTATCAACTTATTCTATCTGAACAAAAAAAAAGTTGCCAAATTATATTTTAGCAATTTCTAAGGAATCTGTAACCAAGGAAGAGAAAGAATCAGAGGTGATGGCCAAATCCCCAGGAAAATCTCCTTGCCTATCACTGTACATATTTAGATATACAGCACAGTGAGCCGACTGTGCTTTTTAAAACTCGGGATGCCCTGGATAAAGGCAAGATGAGTGACTTAGCTAGGACAGAGAATCCTTTTGACTCAAAGAAGTTCATGCTTGGGCCTTGAATCCTCTGAAACATAAGCAAAATCTTGTGTGTACTACTAACAGACAAAGGCGATCTTGGAAGCAGGGGTTTTAGCTATCTTCCGATGGTGAATGGGGTACAAAAAGGCCCACGACTGAGTCAGACTTTACGACTGCCATGACTCAATTGAGTATGTGGAAGGATTCCTGCGTGACTTGGGATTGTGTTTTCTACCCACTTTCTTCTTTTCTATTTCCTGAACTAAAGAGATTTCATCATAAACGGAATCTGATTCATTACTATACTTATTATACTTCTATTTATTGTTATCTAGACTTACACTATGCCTTTGATTACATTAATAGCATGTGATCCTTCCTAAATTGCACATCATATTATTTATAAAGTTACGTATGTTCTAAAGTCTGAATCCAACTGAGAATAGTTGATGAGTCATGTTATTCTCCAGAAGGCCATAGGGCTAGTGTCTACTTCAGCTACAAATAAAAACCGGTGTGTTTTAAATTTGTATTTCATTTCCAAAAACTAGAAGAGAGTATGCTAGTAAAGACAGTTCCAGTTTTTCTTTAGGCACACTGAAACTTCTATAAAATTTGAGCAGTCCCCAACCTACTGTTAATCATGCCAAAAGATAATATATAAATTTAGAAAGAAGAAAAGCAATGTAAATAATAAGATGCGTCATTTTGAAATCAGTTCCAGATAATTATTAATTAAGCTAGCATATTTCAGTTATAGATTTTTGCAGAACTAGGAATGTTTTAAATACATATGACAGTTATTCATTACTTTCTAATTAATTACATGGTTATTACTTGAATTCTATATTCACTGAAGGTAAAACAAAGAAAAATCTAATTGCTAAGAGTTTTCAACTCAAATGCACTTAACAGAAAGCCAATATAAAAATACTATATCTTTGAATAAAAGAAAGCACACAATCATCTAAAGTTAACATCAAACGTATCTAAAATCCAGCAAGTTACCTAAGAATTGACTGAGTCAGTACCAACACGACACTATATCAGGGATGACAATCCGATTATCATACATCATTGGCTGGATTTTAAAAGGCTTAATAATAGTAATAGGTTGATGTAGTATAAAAATGCCTAAAAGAGGACTGTGTGATCAGGTTAGCTTTTCTTTTCACAAATAATCTTTACTGAGAAAAGTGAGGAATCTCTTGAATGGTAAATATATATTTTAAAGTTCTTAACGTCCTTCTCTGGTCATTCCTATTATTTCGAGATTTTTCCATACAATTATAGAAAACCCAAGAAGCTATGAAGATAATTTAGTCTCCTGAAGTGTTTTCTAAATTATCAAGCTCTGGGTGGGAAAGCCATAGCAATTCAGCACCAGAGATGTCTCAATTTTTCCAGGGAATTTTGCATATGACATTTGGGTTCTTCAACCCACTATGAGTAAGCTGTGATGTTTCCTATTATAAAATTATGTCCTTTGTTTCTCTAGACCTAAGAAAAACACTTGGGAAGTCCAGTTTACAATTAAAAGCAGTTTTTGTGCTTTGGAATATGGCAAGTGTTCAGAAGACAAGAATGCAAGGACCCTCTATGAAAAAGACATAGGGGCCACCTCATCTGAAAAGCAATACAATGACTGAGTTAAGACATGAGGCTTTTTAGATATGCTCAGATGCATGTGCGTTTACCTAGAAGATGGAAATGAAAAAGTAGAATAGAAAGATGCAGCTATATCAATTGAAAGAATTATTTAGAATTAAAATGTGTTTAATTATTTAGAATTAAAATAAGTGGGAGGGCTGTGACATCCCTTCTCTCTAAAAGTTTTATAACTAAAAATTATTTATGACACTCTTGGATGACTTGACTATGGACCCATTTGAATGCACTAGAATGGAACATTTTACTCTCAAACATCCATTAGAACATTTAGATTTTGAGCTTCTACAAGTCTACAAGATTCATATAAATGGATGTTTGGTTATTTATCATGTCATTTGTTGAAAGATTGCCTAATACAACATCTTCCAAACGTACAAAATACTTTGGTAATAAGTGCAGATTAGTCTCATTTATTTATTTATTTTTGGTTTTGTTTTGTTTTTTTGGGCATCACTGCTCTCCGGTGGTGGGAGTATGAGGCCCAGCCCCACTGCTGGAATTGAACCTCCGTCCCAGTGGGCCACAGTCCTGCGCACAACCACTACACCACCGGGGCTCAGCCCAATCTCATTTATTTTTTAAGGCACTCTCTCTCTCTCTTTAAATTTAGTAACGGTGACTTTGACTTATTTAACAGATTTAAGGCAAAGACTAGCCCAACGATTTAGGTTAGGTAATGGTGAAATGGGGTGGTACCTGTTTGAGAAAGATAGATGGACAGTGTTGTGATATAAGGGTTTAACCTCTTATAAATCTATTCTCGGCTAGAGCTATTGAAATCAGGTTTTTACTACTGTAAGTATTCATTGATAATATATTATTCCTTTTTTAATACCTGAAAACTGTGCCTTAGAAAGAAAGTAATGTAAGTAGAGTTAAGATACTCTTTATTTTTCACCATGATTTATACATACCAGCATTTAAAGCTCTTTTGCCCATTAGTCCAACAAAGGGGTCTGTTTTATACCCTGGAAAATACATTTAGGGGTATTTTAATATGTATGTCGTCGAGGAAAAAAAAGGTTATAATTTGCACAAGAAAAAGCAAACTTCCAAAATATGCCTATATCATAAATATCAATTTCAAGCTTTGTGAGCTTGAAGAATGACCCTTCTTTGAAGTCAGTCTTATAAATGTCATTGAAACACTATAATGAAAATACTTTGCTCAGCTCCACATAAAGTATTATCATGTATTCTTCATTCATATTATACATTTACTCTGTCATAGAAAGCTTTAAATAATTTTGTTATTTAAGCTGGTATTAATTTTGAGTCTATTTTATATTGTGAAAGAGTGATATCCAATCCTATTTCCTTAACTTACTAAATATGCTATATTTTTGAGCAAATAAATCTTAGTTGAACCAAATACCTAAACCAGATGGCTCTATAATTCTAAAAGCTCATCTATTTTACCAGATTTAAAAAGTACATCTTTTGGAAATTTGTGTTAATTTTAATGTTCATAGAGTATACTTATTTTTCTTGCATAGAATTTACTGTATATGATTCCTTTGAAAGCAAATTCTTCAAAAGTCAAAGTGAACAAGTCTTACTAATTTTAAAGATGAAGTCATTTGGAACAGTTTATTTTAACTCTTGTGAGACATTTTATCTTGGTTTATATGACACGCGCTGTGACTAGGCTGCTATCCTAATGTGACCCACTCTACCATCCAGTGACCCAAAGTCCAAGGTAGGGTGCATGAGTGGACAGTATGATGATGGTGATGGTGATGAGTTCTTGGGATTTCTTGGCAACTCTGGTTCCATTAACTGGGGAACTGCAATCTAGTGACCTTCAATGACCACAATTCTGCTATCTTCACAGCCCCAAATTATGCTTTACTATGCATTAAGATTAAGATTTCCCCTAAAGGTGTGGGGTTGCAAAGCTGCATCTCTGCTCATGTTCACCTTTAGTATGGTCTCTTTACTCAAATATGTACCTATTCTATTTAATTGACTGCTGTGTCACTGTAACAAATGATTTCATTAAAGGATTTAAATGACCTAGAACATGAACATGTAAACACTTTGTTGTTATTGTTGCAAAGAGGTATGTAGCTTTCTAGTTAATTTCCCCCTTTAACATTGATAATCTTATTTAACACTAATAATTTATAGGGTTTAAAGAGCTATTGCTAGCATCTAAAAGCAAAAAAGCAACAGCAAATATTTATTCGTACGTAGTTATTGTGGATCAAGCATTCAATAGCAGCTTAATCAGGACTTGATTTTTTTAACATAAGCATCATTTTGGGAAATACAGTATGCCTAAACAATAGAGTTTTGAAAAAAACAATCATGTTCTGAATGTAATATGTCTCCTCTATTCTTATATTATCTCGATTAGAAATAACTTACTGCCATTGAGTCTGTTTTGGCTCATACTAACCCTATGGGATTTGGTGGAACAACCCCGATGGATTTCTGGAGGGTGGTTTCAAACTCCAGACCAACACATATTTCAATACACTAGCCGGCTCCTCAATGGACAATACTAAGACCCAAATTATGGCAGAAAGGAAAGGTGCTACATCAAGTAGAATTCAATCTATGTTACATTTCCATTTGATTAATGTAAAATTTGTGAACTTACTTTTATGAGAAACTTGGCCACGTCCTAAAAGAAACAAAAATAAAATTAGCAATCACATGTAGACCTGTTTTGAGGAAGCTACAATGTGTCTCTACAAAATTCTAAAATAAATTTATTTTTGAGATATGTGTCTTATTATTGCATACCATGATGATGAATATAGGTGATAAATAAGATATTAATAAAATCTAAATATTTTAACAGACTAACAGAATACTTATCAAGTGCTTTCAATGACCCATAGATTCAAAGGCAGCTCCAAGGGCCTCGCAGAACTGCCTATCTGATTATACAGCCCCACTGTGTTATAGAAATACACTCCCACCGCCAGCCACCCTCTTGGCCCTCAGAGACTTAGACAAGCCCATCTCTTGATTAAACAGGTAGTCAAGAGCTTATATTTCAGCTAACGAAGTATTTCCGTCACTTTTCTAGACAAACATTCACGATAACAAAATACAGAGGGGTAGGAATGTTTACCATAAAGTGCTTTTAACAGGGCCACTTGGTTTTCAAGTGAAGTATCTGACAAGAGATGAATTAACATTAACTATTTACACATTCCACTGTCTGCTACCATGAATGCCACTGAATGCCATTGTTCTCTATGAAAATCCACAGGGGCAGCTAAGTCTGGTCTAACCTTGGGCATGCTCTAAATCCAGCTGAGAATTTTCATGCATTTGGAGTGCCACCCGTGGTCACCCGCCTTCCCCTTCTTCTTCTGGCTGGGACCTCTGGCGGAGAAAACTTAGGCAGAGACTGAATCCTGTTTGCGGTGGATTTGCTCTGCCAGTGTTCTAAACGAGCCTACCCCTCCCTCCTTTTTCGAGCATGAGCTAGATGGGGAGTTTTGTGGACATCTTTGTCCAAGGGCCAGAGCGACTGAGACTCTGAGGAGGGAGGTCGTAGGCGGGGCCTGTTGCCCAGAGATCAAGGGGGCCCGTGCCAGTCTCACCAACATCCCGCTTGCCCATTAATCCGTAGAACTGCTGAGGCTTGGGTCTCCGAGCGATTCTCTGCAGAAGATGCTCAAACCGTTCAGGTAGCTCCTCCTAGGGACACGTGGATGTGTGTAGACCAGCATGTAAGCGGCAAGAGCAAGGCACGCCACAACCCAAGTCATTCTTGTGTCGGGCTCCCACACCCTGGCGCCCAAGGGCACTGGTGGGGATGCCCCGCTGAGGGGTGGGGAGATCCCAGTAGGGTTGGGGAGACCCCAGTAGCGCCCAGTGGAATAGTGGAAGTTGTATGGTGTAAATGCCCTATAAAGCTTTGTTGCTTTCACTCCATGTCATCCCAAATGGGGCCCCTCCTTTTCTCTGTCCCTCAAGGCGACTCCTGTCCAGCGCCACCTCTTCAAAGCCTTGTCCTGTCACTTTACAAATTAGCAGAACTTGCTGAGTCCCCTTTCCTGCTCCCTTCCAGCTCTTCCCTCCCAGCAGGAGATCCAGTGCCAGGCCAGGTGGCTTTGCCTAATTTCTAGCACTTCTCTTGGAGAGACCTCCTTTCAAGTGTGTGTGTGTGGGGGGGGGGGGGGGGGGGGTGATGGTAGCAACAAAGATTGACGGGTCACCTGCACCATGCAACTTGCATTACTTGAAAGCATGGTGAACCCAAGGGCCTGCAAAGTGACATTTGGAGCTAAGGTCCTTCTCAGGTCCATAGATAAATGTTACAGCGGGAGATAATTTAGCATCCATTGGCTCCGTGATTAAAGCGATGGGATGCTAGCTCAAACCCATCAGTTGTTCTGGAGTGGAACACTTGGCAGCCTCCAGATACTCGTATATATGTGATTACACATACACACAAACACACACACACACACACACTCACACACTTGGGCAGGTCTGGTCTACCCTGTCCCATGGGGTCGCTATAATTTCCAGTGGGCTCTACAATGGTGGTCTGCACTCTGCATCTGCCCCCCTCCCCACGCCCCCCTCTTGCCCCTTGCTTAAGCAGTTCAAGAAGCAGTTCACCCACAGCCCAGAAAATCTGGAGGACACCCATCTCTGAGCCTGCGACAACTTCCGCATTCTTTTCTCCAGGGTGGTCCTTGGGGGATGTTCGAGGCAGGGATTGGGGCTGGTGGGGCGGGGGGGGGGGCAGCAGAGAGTGTTTGCTGTCCTCCAAAAGGCAGGCAAGTTGGGTTCTGCCTGCAGCACAAAATCCTGTGCGGACCAGGGACAGCCTTCCTTTACAATCCTCCAGGCGCCTCTCTCCAGCACGAGTGCCTTGAAATTGCTTTCCCAGCACTAACTAGCGAAGGAGAGTGACAGCTCTGGAGTCCAAGACCAAAGGGACAGGGTCTCACCTTGATCTGGTCGCTGTCGGACCAATCGTTCCAATAATTCAGATCATCGTTGGCTTCGATTTCTTTCGCAAACAGTTGAGAGGAGATGAGAAAAAAGGCTGCTAAGGCCACGAGGATTTTCATGTTGGATTTCTGGGAAGTAAAGGAGAGAGCGCAAATGGGGGCGCGGGGGCGGGGCGGTACGACCCAACCCAAGGAGAGAGAGAAATAGAGATGAGAGATGAGATGAGATGAGATGGGATGAGGAGAGAGAGAGGAGAGAGAGAGAGAGAGAGAGAGAGAGAGAGAGAGAGAGAGAGATTTTGATTGATTAACAATGAATGGGAATAGATTAGAAAACTACTCCACAGCTGGGGCAGCAGAACGGTCAACTCCACAATTGATTGAACAAAGAAACTCCCCAAACCCGAAGGACCCCTTTCTCCCGGGACTTTTGCTAAGAGACTCGTCCATTGCGCCCGGGTTAGAACGGGAACTTCTCCCCGCAGCGCAGCGCAGCGCACCGGGGCAGCCGGCGGGCTCGGCCCGGGAAGACAAAGGGAATGTCGGCAGTCGGGACGCCGGGGCTTGTCCAGCTTCTGCGGCTGGGCGCCCCCCTTCACCTCCCCCGCCCGCCACCCTCCCTCTAGCCCCGGAGCGCGGGCGCCAGGGAGGGAGCCTGGCCGCGGGTCGGGCCGGCGGGGCGCGCACTCACTGCGGCGGCGGCCGGGCGGCCGGCGGGTCCGGAGCCGGTGCGCTTCGGAGGGGCGCGGGGCGCTCTGCTCTGGGCGCTTCGGGCGGGCGGCTGGAGACCAGGAGGAGACGGTCGAGGCGCGCTCTCTTGCCGGTTCCGTGCCTCGCGGTATTTATCCACGGCTGCAAGAGCCTCTTGAGCCACGTGACTCACGCCCCACGCGACTTTCTGCTCAATATTTCATGAGCCGCCCCCTCTCTGCCTCTAGCGTCTCATTGAGAGTTTCCGAGACGGGAGCCCGTGGGTCCCCTTAACCTCTGGACCCAACTGGGTTGAAATGACGTAGTGTTTGGACCGTAGTGGGCTCACCATCCAATCCGGAGCAATCGGTGGGTCCCCGGGGCGCGCCGATTGCTGCCCGCTGCCCCCTGTCCGCCCGCGCTCCTTCAGAACAGGGTTCCATGACACCCGCGATTGCTCATCAAAATGGGGCCCAGTGATTCAGTGCTCGGACTTTGACAACTTTTCCGTTCCCCCAGGCGGCAGGACTCGCGGTACCTTACAGGATGCCCGAACGACCTCAGGTATCTTAATACCTTGACAGTTGGCGACCAATCTAAGTCAGGAACACCTCAACTGAGAGAAAAGCAGCATTTTTAATTTCCGGTTGCAATCTGCAGTGTCATATGGGTTTCCGAGCATCCCTGCCCTAAGTCAGTGAGGATGCTGGCGTAAATGTTTCAGACCGTGCAACCAGATGTTTTAGAGTTTTGGAGAAAGGGGGTTTTCAACACGGTTCTTCACGCAGAACTTTTCTTATTCTGATATAGCCCTTTCCCCCAGTGGGTCGTCATTTCTTCTCTTCTCCTTCAGCGCTCAGGTTTGGAAGTGGACCTGTTGTCCTTTCTTGTTACATGTACCCTCCATTAGGAACCCAGCAAGATCATGCACAGGGTCCTTACCGGCTTTCACAAATCATTCACGGATTGCTCTGGCACGCGAGCGGCAGCGCAGTAAGGATGCTAACTCGCCCAGGCAGCCAGCAAGAGCACAGACCCATTGGAGAGTAACAGGACAGAAGACAGCTTTTCCGGAGCCTCCTTTGTTTGGTAGACCCCTTTCCTTCACCCCAATGATGCATTTCTTGAGTTTCACTCTCTTCTCCCATTCTATATTTTAATAAATATGTACTTATATAATCTCTTTGTACAAATTATCTATTTTATATTATGTTTTCAGTCAAACATTCTATTTTTCAAGTTAATTCTGAAATACAGTGCAGAAAGAAAATGGTTTTTTTGAAGGTGGCGTAAATCAGTGATAAATTTTCCCCCTCTAATGCTTGCTATTCTCGGGTAAGTAACCTTGCATTTTGAAATCTCCATTCATCTCTCTCCTCCTTTTGCCTGGGATGGCAGGGTGAGGTATTCACGATTCTGTTTTTAACACATTATATATAGAAAACTGCAAACATACTCCAAAGAGAGGGATCCAGCCAGTTGAAGCAGCTTCTGAGATTTATTTACCACCAGTTTCTGTCTAGTTGATTCTGAATCAGGGCCACCTAACCCCCCTCCACAATGATTATTTTGGAAGGGATCTTAGACATCACATCATTTCATCTATAAATATTTCATGTCTTTCTAAAAGGTAAAATTTATTCTTAAAAAAGAACACTTCCACAGCGCCCCGGTGGGGTACTGGTTGTGTACGGGATTGTGGCCCACTGGATTGGAGGTTCAAATCCAGCAGCAAGGCTGGGCCTCCTACTCCCATCACCAGAGGGCAGTGATGTAAAAAAAAAAGAACACTTCCATGCCACTATCCTTTATAAAGATAAGGTAGAATGATTTCTTATTACTGTCTGTCTAGGTGCCAAGCAGGGCACCTAGAGTCATAGCCACCCCACATACCACAGTGTTTAAGTACTCCATATCCTGGTGGAGTTGTGGCTATGCAGGGAGCTGCTAACCACAAGGTCAGCAGTTTGAATTCACCAGTTGGTCCGCAGGAAACAGACGAGGCTTTCTACTCCCACAAAGAATTACAGTCTCAGAAACCCACAGGGGCTGTTAAAAGCCCTACACTCTAAGTCTCCAGGAGTCAGAATGAACTTGGATGCAGAGAGTTTGGTTTTGCGTTTGATACTAATCAGAACGTCAGTGGTTTAAACTCACCCAACCACTCAGTGGTTTAAACTCACCCAACCACTCCATTCAAGCTTACAACCCAGAGTGGCAGGTCTACCCTGTCACATGGGGTCGCTATAAGTAAAAAAAACCCCACTAGTGAGACCTAACCACCTCCACCACAGCAATCTATTGCTTTCCCTTCCTTTGGCTGTCTCTTTTCCCCTGGTAGTGTATTGATGACACGGGCCATTGGCCAGTAGCATGTTTCACATTTTAGACCTGGCTGATGGCTTTACTATGGTCTCTTCTAATATATCCTTCTGCCACCACTAGTTCCAGGAAATTGGTTGACATCCTTAGAATATTAATCAGAATTAGCACATTCTATCTGATTGTGCCTCCCTTTGTGATGTTAGCCACCACTGATGATCATTTTCTGACTCCATTAATTCATCAATGTGCACCATCAAATCTTTTCAAATCACAGCCACCTTCTATGTCATACTAGATCAGTAGATCTCAACCTTTGGGGGTTGAATGACCCTTCCACAGGGGTCGCCCAATTCACAATAGTAGCAAAATTATAGTTATGAGCAACAATGGAAATAAATTTATGGTTGGGGGTTCACCACAACATGAAGAACTGTATTCAAGGGTCACGGCATTACAAAGGTTGAGGACCACTGTACTACATGTTTGTTTTGTTTTGTTTTGTTTTGGGCATCACTGCTCTCCGGTGGTGGGAGTAGGAGGCCCAGCCCCACTGCTAGAATTGAACCTCTGTCCTAGTGGGCCGCAGTCCCGCACAACCACTACGCCACCGGGGCTCAGCCCACTACATGGTTTTTATATGGTTTCCAAGGTTATAAATCTATAGGTGCTCAAATTTATTTGACTTACTGCCATTTTTCAGCAAAACAAAATTACACAGTGGCCCCCTGGGCAATTAAAAACTTTCATCCTAGTGGCCACAATTCAGAATAAGTTGTAGGTATCTGCGTTTTCAATTCCCTGAATCATTTCAATGTCAATCCTGATGATAGTTACTTTGGGAAACACTGTTCTATAGAGAAACGGAGGAGCCTTAGTGGGGCGGTGGTTGCAGGTCCGCAGGACAAAGACTGGTCTTTCTATGCTGTAAAGAGTCCCAGAAACCCACAGGGGGGTCGGTATGAATCGGCATGGGCTCAGTGGTAGGAAGTGGGTGTTCGGTTTTATACAGAAGCAGACCGCCACATGCAACACTTTTTACCTCCTATGGAGCTACTTATGGATTCAAAATGCAGATCTTTCTGAGTGGTCAAGGGCTTAACCAATCCTGCGGTCCTTGGCTTGACCGTGACTCACAGCAGCCTTAGGTAGGGCTGCAAAAGCTATACATATTTGCTGGAGCTGATGGCCTCATTCTTTCTACCAAAGAGCAGGGGATGGTTTTGAATTTCTGATGTGGCAGGTTACCCACCCCTCTGCCTGGCCACAGAACCACCAGGACTCCTTCATGAGTACATGCAAAACAAGACTTCTGATTTTATCCTTTAGCTGGCCTATCTCTTCCATGTAAAGACAAACTATTTGGTTGCTTCAGGTTTTGTTACCAGACGAAAGGGGATAAATACTTCATTGTTTTCTCCATGCATTTTCAATATAGTGAATAGGTAAATTAAAGATAATTTCTAAACATTTAAGATTATTATGAACTTTATATTGAATTGCATTGAACCATTGTCCCTATATTTCAACCCATGGAAAGTTTTTTTTGTTTTTTGTGTTATAAATTGTTTGGTTAAGTGACATTTCGAAGTGATTCCTAAGTCTCTGATATGCTTTCAATAGGCTTTGATGACTTCCTGTGTTTTGATTTGATTAGATGTTTCAGATCTAAATTATGTGTTTCCTGCCTCAGTATTGGAATCTGACATTAACCAGCCTGGGTATCCTTTAAATAAGAAGTGATGGTAAGAGATTACTATCTGGGCATTGCAGGTGCACAGCGTTACTGAATTGTTCTTCACAATTTCAGCTCGTTGGTTGAGTGGATTATTATTGTTGTGTACCCTGTACTATGACTTCATAGCACCCCCCTATGACAGAGCAAAATATTGGGTTTCCTGGAAGTGGATCAACAGGTCTTTTTTCCTGTAGAGCTACTAATGGGTTCTAACGACTGAACCTTTTGTTTCACAGTGGGACTCTTCACCATATTCCCACCAGGACCAACTGCTTCCAATTTAGAGAGTTGTGTGTGTGTGTGTGTATGTGTGTGTGTGTGTGTGTGCAGGAGAGAAAGGGGGAGAGTGAGAGAGTATGAAAACCATAAATTTATACCATCATGGTCTATTCAAATTTAGACTGACTGTTTTCTTAACTTTGTTGGTCTTACAACTTTCTTTATGATAAAAGAATCCCAAATCTTAATGACAGAAGTTTACCCATTTGTTTTACCCAAATATGCAACACAAATTGATCAACGAGTCTGTGCTAATTGTGGTGGTGGTGTCATCTAGCTGGTTCTGACGCACAGTGGTCCTCTGTACAACAGAAGGAACATCAGCCAGTCCCAACTTGAGTTCCTATGTTTGACCTCTATGTTGCAGCTCTAGGTCAGCCTATCTTATTGAGAGTCTTCCTCCTTCTTGGTGCCCCTCCACTTCACCAGGCACGAAGATCTTTTCCATGGACCGGTCTCTCCTGATAACTTGTCCAAAGTATGTGAGGCAGACTTACTTGCCTACCTTCCAAGGAACATTCTGGCTGTACTACTTCTAAAACAACTTTGCTCACTCCTTTGCCACTCCATGCTATTTTCAATATTTTTTCACCCGCACTATAATTCAAATGCATAGATTCTTCTCTGGTCTTCCTTATTCAATGTCCAAGTAGAGTAAGCTTTATTTTCAACTCTTAATATTTTTGAATATATCATACTTAATCTGTTCAGTCAGATTATGAATTTTAAAGTTACTGTGAAGGTTCTTTGAAAGGCTATGATGAAACTCTTACATAGGGATATTGTTCATGCTCTTCTTGAATTTTAGAAATTACTCTGACTTTAATTTTGAAATTATGTAGAATTATAGTTACAAATTCAAATATTTGGAACAATATATTTCAAAGAAGTGGAGTTTCCCATCCTATCCCCCTTTTTCTAATAACCATTTCATATTAAGTGCTATTTGACTTATCTTTCCATTATTGTTGCTGCTGCTGTTTTCATATAAGCAAGTACATATTCATATTCCCCTTCACCTTGTAGCAGTCCAATTAAAATGGGAAGTTTTAAGTGTTTTTTTATTGATCTTAGTTGCTCAGATATCATGGACTATTTAATAATTTCTTCTCTGTTATCTCAACAGTCAGATCTATATATTTGTTTACAGGTAAACTGTACCACGGTTAAGCACATAAAAAAGGAGCAGTTTTGTACTTTTGAAAAATAAGCATGTAAGTATAAAGAAGACAAATAATTGATCTAATATGACATTTTCCATGTCATTCATTAATTAACAAGTTAAGTTCCTGGTAACAAACATGCATGTCCTGACATAATCACCACTGGAACATTGCAGAGTTAGGAATGCTTATATTAGTTAATAGCTATTTCGTTGTTAAGAATATAAAATTTATATACACATATATCTTTGGCATCACTGTCCTCTTGGTTTAGTAAAGGGCAAATGTTTTAATTGCATACTAAATTAAAGAGAAAAATATGATAGACAAATTAAGTAATTCATGAATCATGAAAAAATGTTTGGAGATTAGAGCTTGCTAATGTAAAAGACTAAAAGAAAATACTGTGCTTCTTAATACAACCCCTCACCAAACTATTACATACAGATTACAATTTTTATAAAGAAATGAAAATCACATAATTGTTTTTAAGTAAGGCATACTTTTTATTTAAAAAAAACAAGCAATAAAGAAAAGGGTGATAAAAAGTTTCAGAAACTGTCTCAAATCATAAATCTCCATCTTTAAAATTAAATGAACATGATTGTGAATAGGTTTTTATATGTACTAAAAAATCCTCACTGCCGTCGAGCCTATGCTGACTCAAAGAGACCATCTTGAAACCCCTATGAGTTTTTGAGACTAATTCTTTACTGGAGTAGAAATCCCCATCTTTCTCCCACGAGTGGATGGTGGTTTTGAACTGCTGACCTTGCTGATCAATGCTCAACTTGCAACCACAGCCCCACTAGGGCTCCTTTGTGTGTGTACGTATTTGTATATATACTTTGTATATATATACTACACTTAAATCAATAGACAAATGAAAGCTATGAAAGTGAGATGTGAACCAAGAAAGTATTTTTGTTTGTTTGTTTGTTTGTTTGTTTTTTGGGGGGGCATCACTGCCTCTGGTGATCGTGGGCGCCACCCAGTGCCGCTCTTGAGAGCCGCCGCTGGATTTGAACCGCCAAGCCCGCAGGCCACAGTGCCGCACTCAACCACTTACGCCATCGGGGCTCAGCCCCCAAGAAAGTATTTTTAATGAAAAGTAATGAATTATATATTTTTTTAGCATAAGCAAAAGAAAAATAAAGCCAAAGGGGAGCTAAAGGGAAATATCGATCTTCAAGTTTTTGATCATCAGAAGACTTTTTCTCACTAATGTTAAGAAGCAAAGTTTGGAGCTAAACACAAGGAGCCTGGAATGTGACTCATTTGAAAGTATGTACTTATTAAGTCCCTATTTTGAAAAACAAGGACATAGCATTCTTAGGCTCCCTGCTCCTACCTTGCAATTTTCTTAAAAAAAAAACAAAAACACGTTAGTGTGAATTAAGTGAAGGTTTACAGAGCAGACCAGTGGTTTTACATTCAGTAACTCATGCACATCTTGCTTCAATCCCTCCGTTGTAATCTTTTCAAGTTACTGTGACGAATCCCGCTTCTCCCGGTTCTTCCTGTTTCTCCTCCTTGCTTCCCAATCACCTGAACGTTGACACGGATCTTAAGTGGCGCGGATGGTTTTGTGACAGGCGTGCGGTCAGTTCCCGTTCTGAGGCGGCTAAGGCTCGTAGTCTCGGGATTCTACCTGTCTCTTTCTGACCACTAAGTTTGGGTTTTTGGGTGATTTTGAGTTTTGTTTCACAGTATCCCCCCATTCTACCCAGCGGCTTCTCACGTGATGCTCTGCAGAGCACTGGCTGGTGGTCGTCGGTCACCCTCCGTTCTTCAGGTCTCAGCGTGGTGGAGACCGCTGTCCACACGCTCTGGAGTCCCTCAGAACAATTGTTTCCACCCGTCCTCCACTTTCATCCCTCTTTTCTCTTCTGGCTACAGAGAGATCAAGGCTTTTCGTGTCGGTAGCTGTTTCTGTGCTAATGAACTTTGTACCTCACAATTTTATATTTTATTGTTCTGACTTAGCATACGCACATTCAGGTTGCCACTACACCTTCCTCATTTGCCTCCTCTTCATACGGCCTGCAGTATCAAGCAGATCTATGGCTCACCACAAGTTCTCCCAATCTAGCATTGCCATTTCAAAGTTTATTTTTAACAACCTCTTATTTGACTATCAAGTTTTTTCCCCTCTCTTTCAAGAAGAGTCATACTTATTATATTTGCTGAGTTCTTTCCTGGTATTGAATATCAGCTGGTAGCTTTTGTGTTTGAATGACACCTTGAGTAGTTATAATGTTTTTAGATTAAAATAGCTTTTCCTCAGCACTTTAAGGAATTGATTCATTGTCTTGTAAAGTTGGATGCATTGGAGAATTCTGAGACAGGCCAGATCATTTTCCCTGCTTGCATATGATATGATTTGCTCTTGTGCTGGAATATCTGAAGAACTTTTCCTTTATCTTTGGCATTCATTAATTTAATTAGGAAACGGGCTGTTTTTAAACATACTCTACCTAACTTTTCAGAGTTCTTTGAATTGTTATTGCTTTCCAAATTTTGTATTTTCTTCCTTATAGGGAACATTTCTTATATCCTTGAATATATCTTGAAGTGGACTATCCATTCCAAGAACATGATGACTCTTTTGTTTGGATTATATTTTTATATCTAAATCTAATACCCCATGTCTATCATATTTTTTTCACATTTGTTTTATTATTTGTCCTTTCATTTTCATCTACTTTCTAGATCATTATCATGTGCCATGTGCAGGCCTGTATGCATGCTTGTGTATGTGTAGCTTCTCAGTCGTTTTCTCCATTTGTTACTTGGCAAGGTCTGAGCAGACAAATTAGAATTGATTAACTGACTCTCTTTAAAATACCTGAGGTAAGTGGTGATTTCTTTTGCTTGAGGGCCAGGGATTTATGTCCAGTTTTTTTTTTTCTCATTCCACTCAGGATTGACAGAAGCAGGGGAAATCTTGCATGAAATGCTACACCGTTTCTGAGCATCTGGACTCTGTTCTTTCTGCTATGTGGGGTCTTGTTCCATGGTAGTTCCCTGGATGGAGAGTTTGTGCCTTTCCTGGATGGGCCCCCACTTGGACTTTGGATGTCTGTGTCCTATGAGAGTCTCCTTATACTCTCCTCGCAGAGTCGTCGCTGATGTTTGCTTCCCTGGTGTCTCCAGTTTCTCTTCTATATTGACATCATGGCAGTCAGGAGGATTATAATGGCATGCCCACACTGCTTCCTGTCCCCGTGCATAGTGTCATGGAGACGACTCAGAATGTTTTCTGCTCTCTGAAGAATGTTGTGGTTGGGGGGGGTGGGTAAGGGGAGGGTGGCGCTGGGGTTCTCTCGAAGCAGAGTGTCATCACTCTTTCTACCTTTATTTAGAACTCCTCTTTTCTCTCGTTTGTTACTAGTTCTGGAGAATTATTGAACTAGGTATTTCATCTTGATTTGTTTGATCTCTGAGGGCTGATAGTCGGTTTTTCCCATTTTACGCTCTTTTGATGCACAGGGAAGTGTTTCTTTGTGTTGCATATATGGTTGCGACAGTTGATAACACCCCACAGCAAACAGGAGCCCTGGTGCCGTAGTGGCTACGCAGTGGGTTTCTATCCACAGAGTCAGCCCCTGGCAGTCACTAGCTGCTCCTTGAGAGAAAGATAAGGCTGCCTCCCCCTGTCCAGACTCACAGTCGTGTGGGGCATGTCTACCCTGTCCTGTAGGGCCTCTATGAGTCGGAATTGACTTAACGGCAGGGAGCTTGGCTTGTGGTTAACAATTTTTAAAAAAAGGTACATAAAATGGTTAGGTTTAACCTATATTAAGATGATGAATTAGGTCCCTATCATTTTGTAGATTCCAGAACCTCGGAAACCTACTCTTATAGGCTATTATTCTGGGTTGTAGTTATGACTAGAAAACATGACTCTGGCAAGAGTATGTTGTCTGCACGGAAAGTCTCATTTCCTTGACATAGTATTATATATATATATATATATATATATATATAAACATATACATACAGGAAATTGTGGTGATGTGTGCTCTGATGATCACAATTATTTTTCGGCACACTCCTGCCAAGAGTTCCCTACAATTTCATTTTACTAGACTTGGAGTTTGGGGACCTTCTCAGGTTGTAGAAGAGGCAGCATGACCGAGATGAAGGCACGCCTCTGAGAGTCAGCAGCTCCTGAGGAAGTCTAGAGGTGATGTTTAAGAAACAAATTCAGTTCTGGGTTCGTTAGGGAGCACCAATTCTCTATAGCTGAATGTACTTCCTGCCTTCAGTGCTCTTCGTGCTGCGGTGCTTTTGTCCAGAGAGCTATTTCTTAAGGGAAGCTGTTTTGTTTCCTGGGACGGCAAAGCCAGACAGGAATACGTTACTGAAAAAAGGGACACATTTTCCCAACACCCAATCCTCAGCACACACGTCATGAGGGGAATTGATTTAGTTAACATTTATTTAATGTCCACTATTTGCCAAGCAAATATAGAGGTGGGAGTTCCAGAGAATGAGTCACAGTCTCTGTTCTTTTTAAGCTCAAGAGAGTGAAGGAGGCAGGAAATGTAATAATTGTGACAGGGGAGATATGAACACTGTTTAATTGGAGGATGGAGTGAAATTTTTCTAGATTGGTGGGAAGAGGGAGGGAGAAGGCATTCTAAGTGAGGGGAGAGTGTCAGCAAAGGCAAAGAGGAAAGGCTATGCTTTGGAGAAATGAATAAGGGTGATAAATATTGGAGCTGGTAGAGGTTCCAATCAAACCAAATTCACTAGCATTGACATCAACTGACAGTGACCACATAAGACAGAGTCGACCTGCCCCTGCTGGTTCCCAAGGCTGTAAATCTTTAGGGGAGTAGAAAGCCTCATCTTATTACCTGGAAGCAATGGTTACATTGAAACTGCTGACCTTGTGGTGATTAGGGCAGTGCACAGTTCCTTCCGCCGTCAGGGATCTTTGGGTAGAAGCTAGGAGGACTTAAATAGGATGAAGTCTACTGGACAAAACTCTTTGTTCTGTCTCAATGTCAGGCAATTGCATTGTTAAGCTCCTGTCTGGAGGAAAAGACAAACTCAAAGCTTTTTTTTTTTAATTTCACCAGTGGTTGTGTTTTATTTTAATTAAGAGATTAGGAGACCTGTGGTATTCTGAACTTTAGACATGTAATCAGAGATAGCAGTAATTATTTAATTATGTGTTTTTTCTATTTCTTCTCAGTGTAATTAAGAATTACACATTTTATATACTTTCCAGAAGACTGATGACAATGTCTTCATTCACATGACTCTGCAAGCTTAAAATAATAAACCAGACTAATAAATCTACTGAAAATACTCCTAATCAGCTATGAGCTTGTGAAACTAGATCCATAAAGGTCAAAAATCCAATTAAAATTAGGTACAGTCAGCCCAATTTTCTTTGCAAAATGGCAAGTTTATAACATGTCATGGAAATATTAGTTAAAAAATCAGAAAAAAATGTATTATTTGGAACTAGCTTACTAATGAGAATGGTGAGATTCAGATTGATTGAATATCATGAAACAGGAAAGTATGTCGTTAGAATCAAGCTGAGAAACCCAGTTGCATAATAGTACCATAATTCATCTCTTCATGTGGGCACCTGTATTTTTATGGTTAATGTATGTGACAGATGACCTTGAACTCATTGGCAGCTTAAATTAGAGTTGACATTGGACCTTTCCCTTCCTGATGACCCTTGTCACTTGGTGTCCACAGATATTCGGCTGACACTGCTTCTATTAAGGTCTCTGGCAAATGGGGTTTGAACTCAGGCTCTGTAGTTCAAAAGCCCTTGGCTCTAACTTATGCTATCTCATCTGGATTGCTGGAGAGTTGATATCACTAGCATGTTTGTTGTGTGGGGGTGTAGGGTGGGGCCTCTAATAGACCCACTAGCCATTTCTGCCTATGATTCGTTAATTCTATTCCTGAATCAAATCAAGGCACAGCTAAACTCATTATCTCGATTGCATTGTTCCAGCTTTCTGTTAAAAAGCCATCATATGTCAATGACATAATTTCTTCCACTTCTATTTTTTAAAAAAATATTAGAGATAAAATTCTGATAAGACAAATTGCCTACAAGGCATATATATGTATATATATTATAAATTACCTTTAATGGCATAGTTTACTGAGTTCTTAAATGTTCCACATCTAAAAGACTGAGTTTTATTTCTTTTAGAGTAAAATTCATTACAGCTTTCTTAGATTACTGGTATGTCTCTTAAATCAGATGGGAGCTATGTCATTTAATAGTTCTATCTCTACCTCTTCTCCCTTCTTTCTTGTTTATTTTAATGTTTTATCTTGACTGTCAGAGAGCTCAGAACTAAAATCTGGGCTCAGTGTATTAGCCTCCTTTATTTTAGGCTTTCCAGTCTAGTTACTCACATTTTCCTTTTAGTATTTGACTTTTATTCTTTTTTTTAACCTTATGTTTTAATTCTTTAAAACTATTTTATATAGTTTTACTGTGAAGTCTTAAACTTTTTAAGAATTTTAAGGTATATGTACATTAAATTTAGGCCAACTCAATATTCATTTCCTACCATTCCCAATACCAAATCCTGGGGCCACTTCATATGTAGTTTCTGTTATTTCTTAACGAGCCCCCCTGACTCCTGGCACATCCTTCGCATAGATCATCATACACCTTGCCTACATTTTCCTGCATTTCAGATTTCTCTATGCTTTTTTCTTCTCCCACTAAAACAAGTGCTTTTTCAATAACTCATTATATAATATGTTCATTAATATAGATGATGACTAAATTTCTAGACATTTCTCCCTGTAGTCTTCCTTTTAGGAATATATACTTTAGCCCAACTTGATTTCCTCTGACCAATCGAATTGCTGTAGCCAGAAACTTGACCATTTACTCTCCCACCTTCTTTCTTAATTCCCTTCCTCCATTCAGTTCATTCCTTAGAATTCTCATTCCTAATAATAAATTTATCCAGGACTATTACACCAATTTTCTTATTCTTTTTTAACATAAGGACACCATGAAACCACTTAAGTATAATCCAAAGTCCTCCTGATGGCCCTTGAAGCTATGTATGATCTGGAGCTGTCTGTTTCCCCAAAGTGCTCTCATGACATTCTTCTTCCACTTACTTGGTCTCAGCCACACCTGCTTCCTTCAAGTCCCTGAATACACGCACCCCTGGTCTTGTCTCACGCTTTTGCCTATATTGTAGGT
>PVJH01011206.1:0-69943 GCA_004026705.1 Nesogale talazaci | reverse complement strand
CACAGCCCCTGGACACACAGCCCCTGGACACACAGCCCCTGGACACACACACCCCTGGACACACAGTCCCTGGACACACAGCCCCCTGGACACACAGCCCCTCAACACACAATCCCTGGACACACAGCCCCTGGGCACTAGGACTCATGGCACAGGCATGGGTCATGGTGCTTCTGTGTGCTTCTGGACCCAGATTCACATGCACACAGCCTCTAGCAGTTCTATCTGTCTGTGAACCCAGCCCAAGGCAGAGGGTCGTGACCTGCAAGCCCCCACATTGGTTTCCAGAAGTGCACCACCAGGCCGCTCCTCTTACTCTTTGTCTGGAAGGTTCTTGGCAAGTGGAGACAGGTCTCTTCTGGAAGTGAGGGTTCTCCCTGCACTGCTGTCCCTCAAGGAGGACAGTGTCTGCCCTACAGTCAGGGCCTGCTGACTCTGTGCAGTGGCCCAGAGCCGGGCCACACAGCCCAGCTGTGTCCTCCTGGCAGGAGGTCTTTCAGGGACAGGGTGGGCAGCAGGGCTGGAAAGGGACGTGGACCAGGGTGCTCTGATTAATGGGTTAGCTTCCCAATGCAGGAGACCAAGCCGTGACCTCATGCCACTTGGCCCTCTGAGATCAACCAGGGGCTGATGGGCTGGGCCCTCTGAGTTGGCTATCAAGGCCAACAAGTGGCCAGTGACTGGCCCCAGGCTTCTGAGGTTTCCCCTTCAGTCTTTCTTGTGAAAGGGCTCTGAGTGGACACAGAGACCCAGCTGTGTCCATTAACACCCAGGGCACAGCCCAATCATGGCATGTGGAGCTACCTGGACCCTGGCAGGCCTGAGGCCTCTTCCCGTATGCACACCCACACTTCAGTGGGTGGGGGGACAGGCTACCTCCGCCCTTGTCTCCCATCACACACCTTGCAGCCTGTGTCCTGCAGGGTGGCCAAGAGAGCAGGAGATGGGTCTCCCGTGGCTGTCCATCATGGTCCTGTAGCAGCCTTGGAGGGCAGAGATGAGGCTGTCCCCATGCCAGACAGCCTCCTGGGCTGCCCGTGCAGCACAGCTGCAGGCAGGTGGCCAGGCCAAGTGCAGCAGAGCACTCCCTTCCTCCCTGCTGTGGAGCCCGTGGCCGGGAGATGGGAGAGCATGATCACATAGCAGGTCATGAGTGTATGCAACAAATTTGAGGGGCATTTGTACAAAACTAAGCCCACTGCCGATGGGTCAATGCCAACTCCTGGCAGCCCTTGCGGGCAGACTTTATGGCTTTGTGGGGTCAGTCTTTATGGGCACAGACTGCCTTTCTTCCTTCTGCAGGGCAGCTGGTGGACTTGAACCACCAACTTTTCTGTTTGCAGTCCAGTGCTCCCCCTGCTGCACCACCAGGGCACCAAACAGTACAGGCCAAGCCGAGAAAGGAGGGGATGCCGCCAAGCAACCGCTGCTCCCCCCAAGCCAGGCCTCTGGCCATCTCTCCTGCATTTCCCCAGCTTTTCTTCTCTCTACATCAGATGCACTGTTGCTGGAAAAGTAAGTCAATAAATTTACAAGTCTGTGAGGGAAGCAACCCCGAGAGGTAGTGGGGGGGGGGGGCTTGGGGGGGGCACCGACTGGGCCCCGGCCCCCATGGTTGGCAGACACCAGCTGAGCTTCACATAACAGTTTGATAAAAAGATGACTGGACCGTCAGTTCTCTGTCAGATCACCCAGAAGTGACAACCATGCTGAAGGTCACTTCCACCTCCAGGAGGCAGGGGGCTGCTGGCCCAGAGCCCCACAGGGAGGAAGCTGGGTATAGAAGCAGCCCAGCTGGGGACCCAGGCAGGGGAAGCACAAAGTCTGCTGGCCGTCCTCTGTCTCTTAGCTTCCTGCTGCAGGCAGAGGGTCCTGGGCCCAGGTTCAGAAGACTGCCCTGGGCATTGTATGGGGGGCTAACTGAGGAGCCCTGAGAACCGTGCACAGAACCACGCCCCAGATCCCACCATCCTCCAAGGAATGTCTGGGTGAGCAGCAGGCTCGCTGACCTGCAGCACCAGTCAGGGACTCCACCTGCACGTAGATGGCTGCAGACAAGGCCCTGGGAGGGAGACGGCCCAGGCCTGCTTACAAGTATGTAAAGCACAATGGGACTTGTATGGCTGCCGTGGCAGCATTTCTACCTGTGGTTGATGGCGAGGAAGGGACAAGGAAGAAATGAAAGAGAGAGGGGGGTTCAAGTCTGTCCACCATGGATACCCACACTCAGCACCGTGCCTTACCGACGGCGGCCCTCAGCCAGGCCTGGCACTGGGCTGCCATCAGCCCAGATCAGCTGCCATCCACTCCCCTAGGGGTTGCAGCACCGTGCCCAGCTGACAATCTCCACCTCACCCTGTCTGTCCCACCTGTAGAACCCTGCTTCCCCCCAAGCTCACACCCATCCCACCCTGGTCCAAGAGACTGGCCCTCCAGCTGCTGCCCAGCCCACTGCCCACCGAGGCCTCAGTGCCGCCATGTCGAACTTTCGCTTCAGAGGAAAAGTGTCTGATGCTGAACCGTCTTCGCTTTCCTGAGCTAGGTCCCGTGTGCTTTCCAAGCACGATACTAGATCCGGTTCACAAATGCTCCATCCACCGGCTTGTGTCTATTTTCATGGATAAGGTGAACCTGCAGCCTTCTTCTCACGTCTTACCCTTATATAGCTTTAGAGTCAAGATTGTGTTTGTTGTCTTAAGTAAGTTAAGATTTCCACTCCCACGAAGAGTCACAGGCCTGGGAGGAAACCCACAGGGGAGCAGATTGGACAGCAGGGAGGGTTTCTTATTGGTCTTTTAGCTTCACGGCTAATGTTCACTATCTTTTCACTTCCCAGAACCACCTAAATTGGGACTCACTCTTCCTTGGGTATCTAGTAGAACAGATCCCATGAACAGCCTAAGGAAAGAATTTGAGAGAAAGAGTTGAAATGTTTATGTTTATGAATCTACTTAAGTTTTGGTACCAATTTTGGATCTTTTTCCAGAAAAGTTTCCATCTTATCTACATTTCCAAACTTATTAGTATATGGCTGCTTATAAAGTTATCTTTATTGTCTTTCGATCTCTGTTGTAAAAAGTTGCTTTGTCTCTTTCCGTTGGTGTTAGTATTCTTTTGGGAGGGGCATCACTGCCCTCTGGCGGTCGTGGGAGCTACCCAGCCTTGCTCCTGGAGAGTCACTGCTGGATTTGAACGCCAAGCCGGTAGGCCGCAGTCCCGCACTCAACCACTACGCCACCAGGACTCAGTCTCTGTGTTGGTATTCTTTACTTGCCTTTTCCTCATCTCCATGAGTCTTGGGAGAGGGGCTTAAAAGGAAAAAGGGCTGGGCTGAGTCCCAGTGGCCTGCCTCTTCCCCAGTCTTTGTGCATCGAGCCAGAGGCAGGAACCGGGACCTGTCCCAGGAGCGCTCCCCATGCAGTGCCAGAGTCAGCTCTGTGCAGCCCCTCCCTGTCTTCGGAGCAGAGAGCAGAGGAAATTCCCTTCCTCACAGGCACCTCAGTATCCCTGAGTCGGGAGGAATGGGACAGAACCCCCACCCAGTCAGCACAGCCCAAGCCTTCCAAGTCCACCTCCAGGGCGTGCAGGCGTGAGGTGCTCCTCGCTGGACAGAGCAGGATGCCTGTCTGCAGGCCCCTGCCAAAGACAGATCCTGCCAAGGGACACCTTTCCCCGGTCAGCCAGAGAGTCATGTGAGCTGAGCACGTATTAATGGGTGGCAGGTTCAACGTTGGGAGGGTAAGTTACAGAAAGCCAACTGAAATCAGCTAGAGGAGGCAGAAATCAGTGACTGTCCACGGGTGGACCGTCTTCTCCCTCAGGGAACCCCCGCTGCAGGCTCCAGGGTCTCCAGCTGCCTGGGGAAAGCCCAGTTGTGGTTTCCAGCGTGAGCTGCTTTATGGGCCACAGGCAGTGGCGTGTGGCCACAGACACATGGACACACAGATGCCTCCATCACAGAGGAAGGGACTCTCTCTGGACTGAGAGACCCAGGCAGGATACCAAGAGGACCCAGGGCCACAGGGAATGTGGAGCAGGATATGCAAGGGGAGCTAACTCCACACAAGGCAGGGGGGTGGATGTTTCAGAGCCAAGCCCTGGGGGTGTTGCTGGCTCGTTGATGCTATTTTGCGTTTTGAAGTCTGTTTATTGATCTAAACGTCAAATTCTGTACATCGATCTGAGATCCCCAGCTACGGCTTGTGGTTTCACCCTGATGAGGAGTGTGCCTCCTCAATAACACAGTATGTCCACTGGTTTATGTTCCCAGCACCGAGTGGTGGTCCCTGACCGGAAAAAGCAGGAACTGTGTCCACTGTGTCCCGGAGAGAACCACTCCCCCCGGAGCTTGATTTCTCCATCTGGCTCCTCCTGGCTTTCTGGGCACTTGCTCTGTGTTTTCCTGCTCTCAACATTAACTAAACAAATGCCTCATCCACTGATCACCCCTGCGTGTTTTCCAGATGATGATGGCTTGTAATTGCTGATGATTATTCTGCTCAGTGCTTAGCACATGTGCTTCCCATAACTGGAGCTTGAGAACCACTTGTTCACTTTCCCAAGAACGTTCTTGCCTCACGACCACGTGAATGTCAGACCATGCTATCATGGGATACCACTGGGAAAGGGAGGTTGATATCCCACATCAGCTCAGGGCCAGGCGCCATGACGTGGGGTCAGGTTCTGAATCGCAGATGGAATGTGCATCCTAACCCTATACCTGTGGAGAGGTGTCCTGGGGGTGCTGGGGTACCAGTTGGGCTGTTGGCTGCAAAGTCAGCTGTTTGAAATCTCCAGGTGCTCCACAAGACAGAGATGAGGTTTTTGATTCCTGTCAAGAGAAGGAATTTCCCCCTCACTTTCTGAGAGGCCCTTATATAGATGCAGCTATGTGTAAGTGCACACATGCATTGTGTGTATGTATGTATATTCATATAGCCAATAAAGCTTAAAGAGGGATTCCTCTTCACCGAAAACCTCATAAGATCTATTTACAGGATTTGAAGGTCAATTGACTTAAGATCACTGTGGCGGTTCAATTTGTACGTCAACTTTGATCTGGATGAAAGGGTAGGGGGCGTCCAACTTGTCAACCTGTCACAGCCTGATGGGCCCTTTATGAGACAGACACTGGGAGCTACTCTCCCTTACCCTTCACCTTTCCTGCTTGTGTCTGACTCCAGAGGCGGCCAGATGTGGGCCTCTGACCCTGGCAGCAGTTGGCATCCTGCTGTGTTACCACAGACCCTGAATCCCCTCGAATCTGCACCCACCTGCCTGTGATCTTCCTGCGTCTCTTTCTGCGTCACCAGCCTGCAGCTACATAAGTCCTCAGACTTATGTCCTCAGGGTCAGAGGACCCTGCTGGCATCAGACACATGAACTTGAGCTGCGGTGGGCTGGTATGCCTTTTGATATAAAATCACTTCTTGCTGTGAAGTCCTTTCTTTTCCTTTTTTTTTTTGGCATCACTGCCCTCAGGTGGTGGGAGTAGGAGGCCCAGCCTTTGTTCCATGGAGCTGGAATCGAACCTCCATCCCAGTGGGCCGCAGTCCCACGCACACCACAACACCACCGGGGCTCAGCCGAAGTCCTTTCTTATATGCAGACAAATACCACCAGACCTATTTCTCTAGACAACTCAGCCTCAAACAATAATTCATAATGTTTATGTTCTATATTCTAGTTTGATGAGTAGTGTCTGGGCGTCTAATAGTCCACATGGACCATGACCTCCCTGTCCACAGGTCTAGTAGTCTACATGGACCACGACCTCCCTACCTGAGAGCAGACGAAACTTTTCCACAGGTCTAACTGTCTACATGAACCATGACCTCCCTACCTGAGACCAAAAGAACTATATGGTGCCCAGCTACCACCTACAACCAATCTGACCAGGGATACAACAGATAGGCCCTGTCTAAGTGGGGGAAACTTGTGGAACATAACCCAAATTCTGAGTCCAAATTTATAGGACTCCCTGAGAGCTCTCTGTTGGCCACTTCATCAGCTCTATCTGAAAAACATTTCCACATCTGCCAGTCTCCTCGGCTCTCTGTCCACAAAGGTGGGTGGGTGTTCCCCTCAGACTGAGGGCCTCTTCCTGTCCCTGTCACCATGCCTTGTCACCATGACTCCTGGGGACCTGACACACCACACAGAGAAGCACTGCCAGGCCTGCACCTTTTCACCATTGCCAGGAGGAGAGAACTGAACAGTATGCGCCCGCCCCCCTTTTCTTTGACCAAAAGTTTGCAATGAACGAAACTTCCAGGGCTCCAGGGCAAGAACCCAGGTCGTCTTCTTCCTGAAAACTGTGGACTCTGTGAACACGGTAAGAAGCTATAGTTAACTTTTGAGAAAACCCAGAAGCAGATTAACAGGTGGTCACAATTGCCAAATTTTATAAAGAAGCCCTCCGGTGAAGGTGGGTCTCATTTCTTTAACGTGGAGCTACATTGCGGGTAACAGAACTGATGGTGGCACTCTTCCCTTCTTGAATACAAACACTTCCAATGCCAGACCCCTCCCCTGGAAAGACCAGCATCCAGGACCACAAGGGAACTGGTATCAGGGCTGGGCCTTCAGCTGGGTGACTGTCCAGTGGGAGGCTCAGAGACCGGGGGTGCAAGGACCCGGACACAAAGACCACTGGGCACAGCATGAGCACCTTGTGGACAAGAGACAAGCACTCTGCTCAGTCCTGCACCATCTGCCCACGGCTGGAGGGTCTGCATCTGCTGTGTCAGACTCTCACAGAGGATCTTAGATGCTCCCCATGTGTCTGAGAGTGCTCATCAGGGAGGCCAGTGAGAGGCCCCACTGCAGCCTTCCATGGCAGACAGACCCTCCCCTGGAGGAGGAGAGGGAGCCGAGGGAGGCCTGTGGAGCTGCCCACAGGACCCCCGTCACCATGCGGTCCACCACCGGGCGGGCAGCTAAAGGGCAAGGCTGGGAACTTGTGACAGCCACCCTGTGGCCTACCCAGAATGTGAAGGGGGTCCCCCATCCCCACCCTGTGGCCCACCCAGCACCTGGAGTGGGCTCTCAGCCCCAGGAGCATTGGTGTCTCTGGGACAGGCCCCCTGTGTTCTCATCACTGCTCACAGACCCAGACAGCTGGCCATGGCCGTGGGTGTGTCCAGAGCCACCGCACCTGGAGGTTCACAGAGGTCTGGCCACCCACAAGAACCAGGAGCAATGATGGCACGGCCCCTCCCAGGGCCCACTGTCTCTGCCTGGCGGGCAGGGTCTATGCAGGGCAAGCAAACCAGTCATCTGGGCTGCGCCTGCGCATTCAGACCCCCATGCAGAGTTCACTCCAGGGGCAAATTCCTCAGGAAATGCCCGAGCTCCGCCCTGCACCACCTGCTCACCTGCCCGCCTTCTCCTGAACCTGCTCACCTACCCACACCCAGCTGCCCGCTGTCCAAGCCCACTCTGCACCCACCTGCCCACCCCCTACCCAGAACCCACCTGCTCACCTTGCTTACACACACCTGCCCACCTGCCCCATCGATCCCTGCGCTGCCTAGTGGGGGCCTGTTTTCCAGGGAGTCATTGAATAAGCTTGGGGGGGGTGGGCGGAGAGGGGAAGGGGAAGGGGCTGCTGTAGCCATTGTCCTCTGGAAGCTCCCTGGCCATTGTGAATTGTGCTTCCTTGTGGGAAGGTAGCCATGCCCAGAGTTACCCACTTGAAGCTGCCAACCTGCCTGGCCCTTCCTGGCCCTGGCAACTCAGGCCCCCTTCCCCAAAGTCCCTACTCCCCAAAGCCATCAGCAAACACGCTTCCCCACCCACAGAGCCCCCCAGCAGCCTGGCCCCCATCCAGCACAGGCACTGTTCTTAGGAACTAAAACTACAGAGGCGACTTTGGTCAGCTGTGCTGTGTTAGAAGAGCCCTGAGCCTGCTGCTCCCGAGTACAGAATCAGAAGCCCCCTGTCCTCACATCCACTCTACCTCGGCGACCCCCCCCCCAGGGACAGGGTGGGAGTGGAACCGCCCCGTGGGCTTCCCAATCATCGTTCTCCCGGGGAGCAACTGGTGACATCAAAACCACCAGCCTCAGGATTCGAGCTGAACACATAGGCACGGCACCACCAGGAGTCCTCAGGTAACCAATGCTTGTATGCTTTGTATACTTCCGCACCTTTCTGGAGCCTGTATGGCCCCTTCTCCTCACACTGGTCACCGGGCAGGGCCAGAGATAGGTTTTCTGGTCACCCAGGGCCCATGCACCGGTGAGGTCCAGAGGCTCTGCAGCTGCACCACGAACGGGGCAGGAGGCCCAGGGATTTGGCTGTGCCTCCTGCAGACCAGTGGCTGCAAACCTGGTTTCCTTGCTTGTGACTTTTGAGCCCCAGAGCCGGAGCAGGAAGGGGCCTTCCCAGGGTGGTCCCGCTGCCCGGGCAGGGATTCTGGTTCAATTCCTGGTCGGGACATCTCCTGTGTGGCCACCAGCGGTCTGTCCGTGGAGGCCTGTACAATGTGGTGCTGAACAGGCTTCAGCAGTGCTTCTGGGGCCAAAGCAGAGCCATGTCCAACTCAGCTGCTGAGATGAGCTCCATGCCATGCCGGCCACACAAAGCCAGAAGATGCTGTCCAACAGCCAGCACTAGCTCAGCCACACCCACCATGACATTGTCTGCCCCCTGGGCTCCCTCTTCCTTCCGTCTTCTGTCTGCATCATCTGTCCATCTGCGTCACCTGCCTCCCATCCATCTCACTCACCCATCAGCTAGCTATCTCTCACTATCATCTATCAGCTTCTTGGAATCCTCTGCCTGTGAACTGTCATTCTTCTTTATCACTAGCTTTCATCTGTATTTCGGTCCTTATCATCTGTCTGTCAGCCATCTTCAGTCTTAATCACCTATCAATTGTTCTTTCATCAATTTAATTGATCATATATCTGATCTATTTCCACTTATCCTTCCGGTTGTCTTTTTCTTATCTATTTATATCAACCATCCATTTATCTTTCATCTATCACTGAGCCATCTGTCTTTTTGCCTACCTACCTCTGGTAGCTACATAATCTCGTGTCAGCTTGATGAAAGAATGAAGGGGTAGAGTAGACATGACTGCGAGTCTTTCTGCCTCGGCTTCCCCAAGGGTCTGGTTCTGTATCTCTGTGTGCCCAAGAACCTGGTCCTTGCTGAGGCCGAACTACTGGTCCAACAGGCCCCTGCTGTCCTTCAGGAACAAACACTCCACCGAAATCCCTGTTTGGCCTCCACTGTGACCTTGGGCAGATATTCCCAGCCTGGCTACAGCATCCTCCCTGGGGCCTTGGTGCCCTTGATGAGCAGAAGTGCTGCACAGCTCAAGCCCCTGTCCAACCCACCATGTTCTCTGTGCCCACTGTCTCCCAGCAGCTCTGGTCACTGCCCATTGGCACTGCCCAAGGATGCTTCTGCTGATGAGTCCGTCTGCCATCCACCAGGCCCCACACTCTGCTTTGTAAATTGAAAGAGTCCTTCCTCCAATTTTTTGAAAATCATTTTATTGGGGGCTCCTACAACTCTTATCACAACCCATACATCCATCCACTGTGTCAAGCACATTTGTACATCTGTTGCCATCATCACTTTTAAAACATTTTCTACCTGAGCCCTCGGTATCAGCTTCTCATTTCCCCCGCCCCCCGCTCCTTCCCTCATGAATCTTTGATAATTTATAAATTATTATTTTTCATTTCTTACACTGACCAGTGCTTCCCTTCACCCAATTTTCTATTGTCATCTCTCTGAGAGGGGGCTATAGGTAGATCATTGTAATCAATTCCCGCTATCTCCCCCCACCTTCCTCTTACCCTCCTGGTGTCGCTACTCATTATTGGTCCTGAGGGGTTTATCTGTCCTGGATTCCCTGTGTTCCCAGCTCTGATCTGTACCCGTGTACATGCTCTAGTCTAGCCAGATTTGTAAGGTAGAATTGGGGTCATGATAGTGGGGGGGGGAGAAGCATTAAAGAACTAGAGCAGTGGTTTTCTACCTTTCTAATGCAGGGACCCTTTAATTAAGCTCCTCATGTTGTGGTGGTCCCCCAACCATAAAATTATTTTCGTTGCTACTTCATAACTATAAATTTGCCAATGTTATGAATTAGGTGACCCCTGTGAAAAGGTCATTTGACCCCCAAAAGGGTTGCAACCCACAGGATAACCACTGAACTAGAGGGAACTTGTATGTTTCCTCAGTGCTGTACTGCACCCTGACTGGCTTGTCTCCTTCCTGAGACCCTTTTGTGAGGGCAAGTCCAGTATTCTACAGATGGACTTTGGGTCTCCACTCTGCACTCCCCCTCATTCACAACTTCCTCTCATTTTTATCCTTCTCTTTCAGTATTGTTTAACAATCTCAGTGCTTTCACCAGTCCACGTGCATTTTGGAATGAGGCTCTCCACGTTGGTGCCTGGTGCTGCTGGGTCAGTTCTGACGAGTCATGACCCCGTGCACGGCAGAATGAAGCATGGGCTGGCCTGACTGCAGCCTCACTCTGTTCTCTCTGGTCAAGCCACTGCACCACCCGTCCCGTGCAGGGCCCTCCCCTTCCCTTGCCTGCCACTGACCAAGTCTCACCATCCTGACATCCAGAGAACACTGAGCCATACTTCTTTCCAGGCAGATTTACCTGTCTGTCTGTCATTCTGCTGTGGCTTGTGTGCTGAGTGACATTGGAAGCTATGTCAAGCTATGTCAAATACAAGCGGTGTCACCCAAGGGGAACAGATTTCAGCAGAGCTTACAGACTAGGAGATGGAATAGGCTGCCTACATCTGAGAGAGCCACCACTGGAAACCTTACGGATAGCAGTGAAGCACAGTCAGGCATCTGCATGTTCCCAAGAGTCACCTTGCTCTGCTTCCCATGACTACAGCACCCCTTTCCTGCAGTGGCTCCTCCCTCCTGCGCAGGCACGTCCCTTGGGGACTGCGCACAGATTTCAGCAGAGCCTCCAGAGCCAACGGATCAAAACAGAGTCTTGGCCGATTCAGATGCAGGGATGAGCAAAACCAGGTGGTGTTCTGTTCCCATCTGCTGTCTGTGAGGTGGCCACCAGCCTCCCTCTGCACTCGGTCCTGTGCTGCCTCCCCTGGGCGCGGTCACCCTCATCATCCCCCTCTCCAGGGAAGGCCTCACTCTTCCCTTGGTTGTGACCTTTCCTGTCTGGAAGCTCGGCTCAGCTTCACTGTCTCTGGGCACGACGGGGGCATTGTGGCTGCCCCCCAGGAGTTTGCTCCTGGTGTACATCTGCTGCCACAGTGTCCAGGGGAAGAGATCTCAAGGGGCTCCTTGCATCTTTGCCTGGTGCACAGAAGGACCTGGTGGCACAACCTGCAGGTTGGAGGCCCCTCACAAGAACAGCCTGTCTGCATAATGTGCGCACAGATCCACAGAGCACCGTGCAGCATGTGCAGGATAGTAGTCTCTGACTCCTCTCCCATGGACACTTTTCAGCTGACCACCCTTGTACATCGGGCCATTGCCGTCCCAGAACCAGAGCACTGATGCCATCCAGTCAATGGGGACCCATAGTGGCCCTGGGACAGAGTGAACCCTGTGGGCTCCCCAAGTCATCTCTCTCTTCGGGAGTAGACAGCCTCATCTTTCTCCCCAGAAGCTGTTGGTGGTTTCAAACTGCTGATCTTGCAATGAGCGACCAGGCCTAGCCTCGGTGTGACCAGGGATCATTGTTATGGGCCGCATTTTTGTCTGCAGTGATCTCTGCTCCCCGCATTATATGTCCTTGCCCATAACCACTCACCTCCTTGCAGTACCTGCTCTTGCAGACCCTACAGGGAAGCTTCTGGAACACAGGCCCCGCTGTGTGCTAGTTTCAATGATCTGGGTGTGGATGTGACTTGCGACCAGTAGGGAGTCAGCCTGAGAGCCATGAATGGGGGTGTGGGGAGTGACGCTGTGCTCTTATCCTCAGCTGGGAGAGTCCGTATCTCCAGCCAGGCTCTTGCCTTGGCTCTACTAGGCTCCAGGCGTATGGGGGGACCATAGCTGGAAGTTGCTGACGGGAGGGGTCTGGTGTCTCTGGGGCCTGAAGCAGCCGTCACCCACACATTCGTCAGACATCGCATGAAGGACTCTAAGCGGGGGAACCACACCTTTGGAGCGGGTGAGCTTCCAGGGGTGTTGATGGTGGGTCCAAATGAATGACACCCTGCCTTTCCCTCTGCTGTGTGCTGGTGTGCGGCTGCCGGTCTGTGACCTGTCAGACTCCCCAGGCTTTGGTCTTGGTCAGCGTGCATGTTAATCTCCTCTTCTGGTGCAGCAAGCGTGGTGGTGGTGTCCACATGCCGTGGGGGCTAAGAAGGCGTCCTCCTGCCCCGACCCCTAGCTCTGCTTTGAACAGCCCAGTTTCTCAGTAAGGGGGTGGGGGGCTGCTAACTGCAGGGTAAATGGGTCAAAGTCACCAGCCACCCTGGCCTGCGAGTGAAAGGGCAGCGTGGTCATGGGTCCTCACTCCGGTGTCCTGACCTCACTCTGACAAGCAGGATGCAACACCTGTGGCCCGACCTGAGGTTACTGGGGAAGGGAAGGGGGAGGGGGAGGGGGAGGGGAAGGGAAAGGGGGAGGGGCCCCAGGCATCTACATGCCAGGAGTGTCCGCATCCACCTCTGCCTCAGCCTCCAGCAGGCTCTGAGCCTGGAAGCTGCCCTCCAGCAGTCAGGGGGGCCCCAGCTGTGCAGGGGGGCAGCCTGCCCGGGGACTCACACACATTCTGTGGGCACGGCTCCACCGAGCTGGATTACTGCCAGCCTGCACCGGTGGGAAGCATTGGCAGCTACCCGAGCCCAGCCCCAGCGGCAGCTCCATGTCTGTGCTAACTGAGAAGGGATCTGTGCCACAGCCCTGGCCCCATTGTCGCCCTGGGAAGCTATCTGGGGGCTGATTGTCGTGGAGCTGAGAGCCAAGCCACGCAGACCCCTGGCACACAAGCCCACTCACAGGATCTTGACATGCTTCCCCGATGCCCATCTGGCTGCGCCACACATGCCCGGAGGCAGGCTCTGCTCGGCGAGTAAACGGGGCCCAGGGAAACCTATGCCGCCCACCCCTGCCCCTGAAGCCCTGCCGTGCACCAGCAAAGAGCAGGAGTAGCACGTGTCACACAGCAAGTGCACAGCTGGCCTTGAAGCTGCAGAGAGGGTGGGAGTGCGTGCGTCCATCTGCGCCCAAAGCTGCACCTGAGCTCCAGGTGGAGTCCCAAAAGCGTGTCCTTACCCGGCTCCTCTCAGACCCATGCAGGTGACCAGTCATGGGCTGTACGCTGCTGTCAGGGGGTGAGGGGCCACCATAGCTGGCAGGCTAAGGGATTGAGTGCCACATCTCAGGACTGAGCATGCCTGGCAGCGTGGAGCCACTAGGACCTCGGTAGGTGGTGGGCAGAGCTGGCCAGGGCTGATGGAACCCCCTGACTGGCCCGCAGGTGTTGCCCAGGCCGCAGCCCCAAGGTCAAATTCCACCCCCAGCTTGGGGGGCCCTCTGCTCCCCAGGCTGTGGCCACCCCCTGGGGTCCTAGACTGTGGCCCTCTGCTCCAGCTCCTCGGGAGCACGGTCTTCAACATTGTCCTCCCCACAGTCCCTGGCCCAGTTGCTCTGCTTGTGGTCCTTCTGGGACTCCATAAGATCCCTGCCCCTGAACAGCCCCCACAACCTGAGGACATGGGTCTGGGTGGTGGAATCCTCCTGCCCTCCCCTCCCCCCACAGACATGCTCAGGCTCACAGAGCACACGGCGCTCAGCTTCCTGCATGGAGCCGCCTGCTGGCCTGGGAGAGTGAACCAGGACCCAGACTGGACAAAGGAAGTCTGGGCCCCACAGAAACACCACAACACGCTGGGCAGGGCCTGGGCACACAGGCAGCACACGGGTGCCAGGCCCCAGTCTGTGGAGTGGGCATCTCGGCTCCCTCTACCTGGGGCCCTCCTTAGTCGAACCCCCGCCCCCATGGGGAGAGCTGGGAGTGGATGAGAGGCTGGCAGACCTCATCAGGAAATGCCCTGGGTGGGGGCAGGGAATGGGGCCCAGCTGCTGGCTCTCTGGTGCTGCGCGCAGCGGCCTCAGGAGAGAGATATCGCCCTGGCCTGAAGCTCCAGGTGGCCAGAGTCAAGCCATGCATCAATTCTGGCTCCAGGGTCTCCACTGCGCAGACAGGGCTGCCATTGCCCTGTGGCTCCAAAAGCAGAAGTTGGGCCTCTCTTCCTGGTCCAGCTCAGTTTGGTCACCCCACTGGACCCGCTCAGCTTGGCAGCAACAGGGTTGACCTCCCCGGTGGTGACTGTGCCAATGAAGAAAGGAAGACCCCACCCCAGCCTTGCACCCTGTGCCTGTCGGTCTGCTGAAGCCTGTCCCAGGACCCTCTGTCCAGGCCACCACAGCTCTGTGAGGCCCAGGGATCCACACCCTCTTCCTGTGACCCTGTGTCCCAGAGGGGGCCTGTCCTTGCCCATCCTCAAGTCCTGGTGGAAGCAATTGGAAAATGGGGCTGAAGGGAGAGGTTGGCCTGCAGGACGCTGGCACAGATGACCACAACCCTGGGACACTGCCCACTGCCTGCTGCCTCCTTGCCTGTCCCCCTGGCCTGGGATGACTGGGTATGGGCATGGCCAGTGTTCCCCGGCAGGGCAGGGATTGGCTCTAATGAGGATTTGTGCCCATGTGCACAGGGCTGGCCAGGGCATGAGTTACCCGGCATGAGTCGGCACTTCCTGGGGAGTGAGCCAGCCTTGGTCCCAGGAGGAGATCACCTTCCATGCAGGCTGGCCTGGGACACATGCCCCCCTGAGCCCTCCACCCATCTTCTGCTCTCCAGCACTGCCCACCTTGCCGCAGCCCCTCGGGGTGCCGTGGTCCCCCCCATTGCCCGTGGCCAGGTGTGACAGGTCAGAGTCATCCAGGGGGTGGAACAATGGTTTCAGGCACCTTCAGAGGCACCTTGTCACCCCAGACTGGGGGTTGGGAGTGAGCATGGTGTGGACTGGACCGTGTGCCCCAGATGCCTGCAGGAAGCCTGCCCTGCAGGACTTGGATCAGGTTGTCTTTGTGGCATGGATGCCCCATGTCGGCAAGACTTGGTCGGATCCCAGGGCCTTCAGTGCTCACAGAAGATGAGTGTGGCAGAGCAGAGGAACCCGAAGCAGAGGCCACAGGGAGGTCTCCACGGAACCAGGATGAGGGATCCCAGATGCCGGGAGACCAGGGCCTCCTCAGAGCACACAGCGGCCATAGGAAATTCAGCCCTCTAGCCTCCACACCTGTGGAAAATGAACACCCGTTCTTGAGGGGTTCCTGGTGAAGGAACCTGGGGGCAGAGGCAGGCCTTCATTCCCAGCCACTGCGACTGGCTCATTCTGACCAAGCAGCTATCCCCGGGGACAGGACTGAGCCTATCCTCCCTACACACCACACATGCCTGGGTCTGCAGCAGCAGCAGCAGGGAGAAGAGGGCCATGGAGGGCACCCCTGGCCCAGAAAGGTGGCTTCTTTGAAGTGAGCTGCCTGGCCCACATGATGCACTGCTGCAGCACAAGGCTTTCGAGGGGCCGACCTGCTTTTCCCTGGGGCCCTGGCAGTGGCTTTCCGTTTGGCAGATGTGGCAGGGCCCCACACCGTGGGTCACTGTGGCACAGCACCGGGTCGCTGACCCCAGCCCTCTGGTCTCTGTCACCACACCATGCCTCCCACTCAGAGCCTCTCTCTTATTGGGTAAGAGTTCTACATTCCCACAGAAATCCACTGGAAGCCATGTGAGCTGAGAGGGACAGTGGCTCTTTCCTCAGAGGTATGTGTGTCAGGGGGTGGGAGAGGGGGGGGGGAGTTGGCAGCCTAAGCCTGTCTGCCCAGCCCCCACCCCCTTATGGGGAGATGTAAGCCTGCTGTCAGAACGGAACGTGGCTCCTGGCAGTGTGGGCAGGACCCGGGGGCTGGCCTGTCTGTCCATGTCCTGCCTGCCCAGCCTCGTTAGCCCCCCGCAGACAGCGACCTCCCCACAGGCCTGACCCCTCATTCGGAGCATTCTTCCACAAATTAAATGTCTGGACTGACAGATTAAAGTGCACCGAGGTCCAGACCCCAGGCCCTGTAGCTTCTGGAAATTGTTCCAAGGCCTCAGACAGGCTGGGGCAGCGGCCCAGTGGTGGCACAGGGTGGGGGCATGGCACTCACATAGAAGGGCAGGCCAGAGGCTCAGCATAGCGTGCAAGAGATACAGGCTGCACGGTCCCTGAGCAGGGCAGCCAGCAGGCTTGCTGGGGGTACCTGTGGCCCCTCAAGCCCGCTGCTCAGGCCCCCATGCAGTGGACACAGAGAGGCCCAGGGGGACAAGGACCCACGGCTCTTGTCTCCAAGCCCAAGACTCACTATGAGCAAAGGCAGCTGCCTGCTGCCCTGGAGAGGCAAGTCACAAGCAAGCACCTCTGTGGGGTCCAGGTGCAGGCGCAGGTGAGAGTTGGTCTACACAGGTCCACTTTTCTGGCATAAAACCAGAGCAGAATAAATAAGTAAAGTCACAGGAGGGGAAGCTGACAGTGCAGGTGAGCGTGAAGGACGGGAACCACAGGGAACAGAGGACGAGGGAGGCTCTGCTGGCCACAGATGCAGGACTGGTTTCTCCCAACCCCTCAGGGTTCCAGCCACAGGCTTGCGACAGGGCCACACCACACCTGTCCTTTCTGACCTGCTGGCTCCCATGCCTCTGGTCCCAAAGTGGATGGCTCAGTAAGGAAGGTGCGCATGGGCTTACTTGTGCGGACTTTCTTCTGCAGGGAGCATGTTTGCACCACAGCAGGACCCGGGCTTACAGGGGTAGCTGGCATGTGCCTCTCCCAGCCCCATAAGCACCATCCTACAGAAGCAAATTAAGAACCAACCTCACTGCTATCAAGTCGATGCCAACTCTCAGCTGAGCCTATAGGGCAGAGCAGAAGTGCCCCCGTGGGTCCCCGAGCCTGTAACTGTGCTCAGGGGTGGAAAGGCCTGCCTCCCTCCCACCGAGCAGCTGGAGTGGCGGGAGTGGCTGGTGGTTTCAAACTGCTGACCTTGCGGTTAGAAGTTAAGAGCATAAGCACTACACTACCAGGGCTTCTCACCGAAGCAAAGCCTCTTCTCCTTTATATATCACCTAGGGGGTGGGGTGCTTATATATCACAAGGGAAATCCAAGTTCATCTGAAGTAGACAGGTTCACGTTTCTCATCAAAGAGGTGGTAAAATCACATGAAACTGATCACTGGATATTAGCAAGTAAGCACATGGAAACCTGTGCTTCCCTTGCCAATCGATAATCTACCCAAGCCCGTTGGATTCAATAAGCACTTGAAGGACGCCTGAGAACACCAGCCAGTCCTATGCTAGCCTCACGATTGCCTTGGGAGAGCTCATTGTCATGGTCACCATGTCCACCCAGCAACTTGATGTCCTCCTTCTCAAGAAGTGCTCCCTCCACAGCATGTCCAAAGTATGTCTGGCCATCCTCTCTCAAAGGCGCTCTCTGGCTCTGCTTCTCCCAAGACAGGCTTATTTGCTTTTCAGGCAATCCACAGTGCACACAACACTCTTCACCAGCACCCAGTCAAATGCACCAATGCCTCTTCGGTCTTCTTGACCCACTGATCCAGCCTCTGCATGCTCGGGAGGTGATGTGGACACTGCGGCTCCAAGTCCAGCACACTGTAGCCCTGGAAGTGGCACCGTGGCCTTTAAACCCAGTCCTCAGGGATGTGTACAAAGAGATGCTTTAGGGTACATCAATGAGAGCCCCAACCCATTGTCCACATCCCAAGGGTCACACTCCTCTCGTGAGAGCTGGTGGTCAGGAGGGCCCGTGAGCCTCTGCACAGGACTTTCTCCGACCAGCCCTGCGTGCTGGCTCCATTGTGCCTGTGCAGCCATTGGTACTGACGTCCCATGACCCTCCTCTGACCTGGCCACCCCCAAGCCACTTGGTGCAGACACAAACACTCAGGGATGGATGGTCAAAGCCCCGAATCCTGGCCGGCAGAGACCATTCTCCGGGCGAGCAGCCTGCTCCATAGAGAAGGGTGAATTGAGGGCCTGGGTCCTGAGGCTCCTGCTCCTGCCCTGACTACTGTACCCCCTCACCAGCACCACACTCGCCACGCTTAGGGCCACATGCCTGTGTGTGCAGAGAGTGACGTGCAGCGCCCACCCAGAGAGGTTGGCTCCACAGAAAAAGGCCCGCGTGCTGCTTCTAAGGCCACCAATTGATCCTGGACCTGGGGTCTCCTTGCAAAGTATTCCTGAGCCCCAGCTCGTCCCCACAAATGCTGTGGCACCAGCTGTCTGCAGCCTAATCTGCTTTCCACAGAGGGTGTCATTAGAAGTCTTCTCGCTTTACAGGCGGTGTGTTCGTTTTTACAACAGCATTCCTCCGGGAGAAGCTGCTGTGGGTGGTGAGGGAGGAACCCTGAGGAGTGACTTTGAGGACAGGCGCATGATTTATGGGGATGGCTGTGACCCTGTCGCCACCAGCCTGCCGTGAGGAGCCCCCGACCCAGCCAGGCTCAGCCAAGGGAAAGGCTGCCTGTGGTCCCCAGATCTCCCGCCGGGTACAGCGAGGGTCCCGCTACTGGGGCAGCCACACACACTTGTGTGCATGTACACACATGCACCCTCACACTCTGACATGCATGCACTCACTTGTGGACACCGATCTCTTTGTGTATGTGAGTGTGTCTGTGTGAGCATGTGCATGTGCACAGGAGATGCACCCAGAGCAGACGAGGAGGTGCACTGGATGACCAGGCCAGTGGGGCAGGTTGCCTGCCAGCACTGGACTGTATGTGCTCTCACATGTGCCCTCACACTGGGCACACATGCTGAAATGCGATTTCACCCTCACACACACACTTATACATGTGATATGTGCTCTCACCCTCATTGGCAGATGCTCTCATACTTGTGGCCTCATGCACATATAAACATACTATCATGCATGTTCTCCACACCCACAGTGTATGCCTTCACACATGGTTTCACATACTTGCACACACCATCACACTCATATCTGCACATTCACCATCATGTGTATGTGCACACACATGTATTTTCACACTCAAATTCATACTCTAACAAATGTACCCTCGCATCTCATGTGCACCTGCACATGCTCACACAGACACTCTCTCACTTGCATACGGGCACGTGTACACACTCTCACACATGCTCACACACGTTCACAGACTCACACAGATGCACGCTCCCACAGGCACACACTTATTCTCACACTTGCACTCTCAGACATAGTCACAGAATCATACTCATACACATCCTAGGGCTCTGAGCAAGGAGGACAGAGGGCAAGGGGTACCCCTGATGACATCAGTGCCGCCTGATCCCACAACGGGGGTTGTGTGTTGACAACCGCACCCAGTGCAGGCGAGGAGGCGCCCTGGACGACAGGGCCAGTGGAGCAGATTGTCTGCCAGCACCGGACAGATGGATGGAGTGTGGAGAGGGCATTGCCTAAGCTAACAGTCAAACCTCTGAAAGTACCCCCTGCGCAGTCACCTCGGGCCAAGCAAACCCCCAACAGAGAAGCCCTGGGAGCAGGCCTGGAAGTGTCCACAGGGGGTGGGGCCAGCACTTCACCACAACCCCACCCCCTCTGTCTGGAGTGAGAGGGGACCAGCAAGCTGTGGGTTTGGGGCCCCATGTGGGGGCAGCACCCATCAGCACCAGACTCCAGCCTCCAACACCTCAGGCATGGACTGAGGCTGAGCACAGGAGTGGAAGGGTGGACTCCTGGCACATTGGCTCTGACACCTCACCTCCATTCCTGGGCTTCTCAGGGGTCCCCAAGGTCTCCCTGTTGAACACTGTGATCCCAAAACATACTGGTCCCAACCCCAAACCTGGCCCTAAGGATGTCAGTCCACACGAGATCTCACCTGGGGTGAGGAGGGGGCGGTTGCCAGCATGACCAGCCTCTTGGTGAGGACCAGGGGCAGGGATGGACTCAGTTGCATGAGCAAGAGTGTGAGGACAAGCCAGAGATGGAGAGGTGGGCTCACAAGCCAAGGAGCTGAGAGACCAGCATTGCTGGTGCCCTAGAGACGCAGGAGGGGCAGGGTCTGGCCGACACCCTGATAGGCCCCTCCTCCCTCCATGACAACCACAGTCTGGGCTGCTTTGTCAGGGCTGAGACTGGCTGGAGTCCCCCTCTTCCAACACCATCTGACTGTGGGCTCTGCTGCTGAGGAACTCTCCCCAAACACCAGATGCCCCAAATGCCTCCTGTGCTATCCTGCAGTGGGACCTCCCCACGGCACTCCTTCAGGGTGTATATGGGGGACCATGGGGTGGGTTGGGGCCTGGGCTGAAGTCCTGGACCCTGAAGCTGCAGGCACATCTACGGGGGCCCAGCTGGTCTGACCAGGACCCTTGCAGGCACAACAACTTCTGAGCTGCAAGCCCACACAGCCTTCCCTTGGATCACTCCCCGCCACCTGGAGGAAGGTTGTGCCTGTCCTACGAAGTCACCCCTTTTACAGCAGCACAAGAGAGCTAAGGCATTGGCCACATGGGGCACATGCATGCACACACAGAGACATATCCACACATACATACATACACCACACGTGTATGAACATGAGTCTGTGTACACATACTGACATACGTATGTGTGCACAACTATACAGGCATACACAAATGTGTTCACATGAATACAGACACACAAGTACACAATATATGCACAGGTCATGCAAGCATGTGCACCAACATACACCTGCACCCACAGAGATGTGCACACATGCGCATGCACACCCACACGCACATGCACCTGTGCTACCCTCTGGTCTCCGCCCCTGCGGCACTCACTAACACCCTGGTCTCATTCGGGAGGGAGCGCTGGCTGGCAGCCAGCTCTGTTTTGTCCACTGCTTCGCGTTTGCTTATTCTGTTTCTCTGTAAACACCCTGATGCTCAACTCTCTTGAGGGAAAGGGCTCGTCCCTGCCGTGCCTCAGAGGTTGAGCGTCTGTCCCTCAGCGACATGCCCGGTGCCCAGTCACCATGTAGGTGGTCTTTTGAACCATCTCGATCCTCCTGGACCATGGGGCAGGGACCAGATGCTGTGGGCGCAAGCTTGAAACCAGTGCAGATGCACAAGAAGCTTTTGAAATGGAACTCACCAGACGATGGCCACTGTCCTGAACCAGGGATCTCTGAATCCATCTCTCAGGGCAAGTGCTGTTCGCCATCAAGCAGACACTCCAGCTAGAAAGGAGGTGACACAACAGCGCAGGGACCTTGTGGTAGGAAAGTATGGGTTTGGACTTCAAACCAGAGTCCCTCCCTCCCTTCTTCCCTTGGATGCCCCTCGGGAACTTCCTCCCCCTTCCTCCTCCTCTCTTCTTCCCTTCCTCTCTCCCCTTCCTCCCTTCCCCCTCACCCTCTCCATCTCCCTGCCTCACCCTCTCCTCTGTGATCATACACACACAGGCGTGCAGAGGCATGGCTTATTTGCACCAGATGAGTTCACACCTGGGTCAATGTCAGACAGAACCCCAGCATCCCTGACCCCACGCTCTCCTCTGTTGCCAGGAAGGGTCTCTGTCTCTAAGGGGCT
The DNA here is from genome assembly GCA_004026705.1 of Nesogale talazaci. NCBI lineage: Eukaryota > Metazoa > Chordata > Mammalia > Afrosoricida > Tenrecidae > Nesogale > Nesogale talazaci. The sequence continues at coordinate 48,338 of PVJH01011206.1, read as the reverse complement.
GGCAGGGGCCATGGGGGTGGCATCCACCAGCCTGAAGCACAAGGAGGGGGTGGGTACACAGCAAATCCAGATTCTCTGCTGTTACAAAGGCTCAGAAGACAAGAGGCTAGATAGCAGATATACGGGCAGACATACTGACAGGCAGAAAGGATGTCACACAGACAGACGGACAGACAGGTAGACTGGAGCCAGACTCAGCTTCCCCGAAGTCCCTAGCTGCTCCATGTTCCCCCCTTCTGCCTCCCCAGAGGCCACAGTCTGCCCCATGGGGCAGTGGATGGGGCCTGGACTGCGAACATCCGTGGCTGAAGCTCACTCACTCTCCAAGGAGACAGGGGTCCCACAGCCTGTGCGCCAGGGCTGCTGGGAATGGGCCTGGCCTGGGAGGTTGTGGGAGTGTGAACAGGCAGTGGGGTCAGCAATGCACATGGGCCCTTGGCCCACATCCCGGAAGGCCAGTGACTGTTCCAATGGTTCCTGGGAGAGGAGCCCCCACAAAACCACCCATCCCCGCAGACGCTCTGCAGCTCTTTCTGCGCTTTCTCTAAATGTCCATTAAAATGCCAGGTGACTGATTTATCATTTCCTGCGGGCCACCTGAGTGAGCCCAGGCTCAGCTGTTAAAGCGCTCACTCCACCCTGTGAGCCCCAGTCTCCTCTGCCAGGACAGCAGTCTTGGGAGCGTGGGAGGCTGGGGTGGGTAAACATGGCTTACTGGTGCTTGTTTGCTAGATTGCGCTGAGCAGTCTCACTGGGCCTCTTCGATGAAAAGCGTGTGCAGCGTTCTCCCCTCTGCATCATAATCAGTAAGCACAGACCTGTTCCAGAACTCTGGTTGTTCTTGAGGACTGGAAAGGTGGGCAGAGCCTTGGAATCTGCGGGAAGTGCTGTGGGCTGGGGGACAGACAGACAGACATGGTCAGCTGGCACCTGGCCAGAGAAGCAGTCTTGGACAAGGCAGTCGTGGAAACTGGTCACTCTGGCAGCTGAGCCAGCACAAGGCACAGCTCTCGGCTGCTCTGTCCCCCAGGGTCCCTGTGGTCAGAACTGGCTGGGCAGCACTGGGTTTGCTTTAGGCCTTGGTATTCCCCTTCGAGGTGCGTGGCAGGGGGTGGGACTCTGGACACCGGTGGGGAGTTACAGAGCAGGGAGGGCTGGATGAGGTCGAGACCAGGCTTCGCTCAGGTCCAGCCTCCCCCTGGCTCACAGTTTCTTCACCTCCATAAGCCAGACATCATTCTGCCTCATGGGGGAGGGGGAAAGAAGCTCTGCTCACAGAGCACCCCAAATCTAAATCATTTACCCCACGCCTCCACTGGCTGGGGGGAAGGGGAGGGCATCAGCTGCCTCAGCACATGAAGCAGCCCCTGTCCTGTTTCTCACTGACTGCCCTGCTCTTCATGAAATATTCATGGCTGGCAGTCAGAGCACTTCCTCGGGCAGGAAAATAGGGGGGCTCATAGGGCATCAGGTGCTGAGTGGTGGCCCAGACCCCTGGATCAGACGAGATCATGGTGGCATGAATATTTCAAGGAGCCTTTCAAATGTTTGGGGTTAGGGTTAGGGTTAGGGTGGGGATTAGGGCTTAGGCTAAGACTAGGGCTAGGGCTAGGGTTGGGGTTTGAATTAGGTACTGGTTTAGGGTTGGGGTTATGGTTGGGTTTGGGTTTGGGATTAGGGTTGGGGTTAGGGCTAGGGGTTAGTGGTTAGGAGTTAGAGATTAGGGGGTTGGCTAGGGTTGCAGTCATAAAGCAGTTGCTCTTTGATTTCACAACTGCTTCCTGGCCACCAGGAGGTGATACGGCAGCGAGGAACAGAGTGAGCAGCTGTATGGGAACCTCATCCAAAAAGGATCAGGGGAGGAGTTTCCAGAGGCCAGGATCCTGCCCGGTGTGAGAGGCACCTTGGGCACCATCACCCCAAAGCCCGCATCATGATCTCTCTGGTGCGATTTGTAGCATCCAAGACAGGGTCAAAACCACAGCCCAGAATGTGAGGGAAAGGGTCCCCATTCCCAATTCATTGTTTGTACAGCTGGGAGACTCTGGGCTGCCCCAAGCATGTTTCCCCTCACAAATTTATCTCCACATGGGGCACAAAGTGAGCAGCGCTAGCCCACCCACCACCTCTGGGGAGACAGGGCTGAGGTCTGCAGACCACCTCCCCGTGGGCCCTGAGACCCATGAGGAAACGGAGCTGCTTCACGTCTTGGGCGCCGCGCACAGTGCGCCGAGGACTGGAGATGCTGAGCGGGCCCTCTGACTCTTGAGATCCTGGGAACAGACTCATGGGCTCGCTGACAGCCCCCAACTTCTGCATGTGGTCACACTGGGTGCTGCTGCACCTGCACCTACTCCTAGGGCTGCCCTCCAGGCTCTCGGCAGGGCTGACAGAGGGGACCCACATCAGGCCTCAGAAGTGGAAACACAAGAGCCTACTGGAGTGGGGATATTCACAGGTATAGCTGTGACCCAGGTCTGACGTGGGTGTGACCACGAAACCTAGAAACACCTGACAACAGGTGTTACTGTGAGTGTGAACACAGGTGTGACTTCAGGACCCAGGTTTGACCACAGGGGTGACCTTGTCCGCCAACAGTGTGGCTGCCTATGTCCCTGCCAGTAGGACCCCAAGTGTGACCCTCGGCCACAGAGGGCAGTCTCAGACACAGTCACATCCTGAAGGCATCTCGGTGGGGTCCTAATACTCCCAGGACCCTTCCTTCCTGGCCCCGAAAGCTCAAGAAGACACTGGGTCTTGCCACATGATTCCTGTGCATGAAAGGGGGCCCATGGTCTTAGCCCCTCCCCCCAGTGCAGGACAGCAACAGGGTCTTGTATCTGCCCCCACCCCATCCCATTACAACCTTATCAAAATCTGATGGATTCCATCCAGTACTCTTGCACACCCACTTCAGAAACCTAGGACCCGAGACCAGAGACCCAGCACCCTCCACACACAGACCTGAGACCAGAGTCTCAGCACCCTCCACACACAGACCTGAGACCAGAGTCTCAGCACCCTCTACACAGACAGCACAATGCTCCTGAGAACAAACAGGTGTCACATCTCAGGGTCCCCTCTGAGGATATAGCTCAGGTCAGTTCTAGCCACAGTGGGTGACTGAGGGAAGGTGCTTCTCTCCTGAGCCTGGGACACAGGGGAGCAGGCAGGAGGCTACGCCCACCCTTGGGGTCCGCCTCTGCAGCGGTGCACAGAGCCAGGAGCCTGGCACCAGTGCTTCTGAAAGTCGGGCATCAGGGAGACGGCAGACTCTACCACGGCCGGGTCTGTGCCCCTTCAACCTGTGGGTCTGCTGAGTCAGAGGGCTCTTCTGGCCCCTGCCCCCACCTGGTGCAGATGTCCTCAGAGCAGGCGTGCACCAAGAGGCCTGGTGCACCTTTGCCCCCAAGGCCATAGGTGAGGCCCAGTGGACCCAGCAGCATCCTTGCTCTGGGACACCAACCATAGATGGTGTCTGGGGCAGGACCAGAGCAGCGGGCAGCCCAGGGGCAGGTGGGAGAGGAACCATCCCATGGTGAGGACAGGAGGGAGCACAGAGGGACTGAGACCCCAGATCAGGGAGCAGGGTGTGGGCCCTCTGCGTGGCCGGCTGACCACCGAGCACCTGCCCCATGACAGGGCTGTGAAAACAGCACAGGGGTGGGACTCAAGAAGTGGACGTGCACCTGCGGTCCACCTGGAGTGTACTGGGGCACGCCTGGCCTCACACTGTCAGAGTTGCCCCCGAGCCAAGCATCTCTGAGGAATGATGCTGCTGGTGAGAAGAAGGACGGTGGGGGGTGGGGTGGGGGGTTGCCGCTGAGGACAGAAAGGACCCAAGACACAGGTCATGGGACTCAGGACATGATAACATTGGTTTTGGGACTCAGGACACAAGATGTGGGGACACAGATCACAACAAAAAAAGCATTTTGGGCTGAGCCCCGGTGGCGTAGTGGTTGTGCACGGGATTGCGGCCCACTGAGTTGGAGGTTCAAATCCAGCAGCAAGGCTGGACCTCCTACTCCCACCACCAGAGGGCAGTGATGCCCAAAATTTTAGAAAATTAAAAATAAAAAAAGAATTTTAAAAAGCATTTTATTGAGAGCACTTGTGACAATCCTTACACCAACTGTATCAAGCACTTCTGTACAGATGTTGCCATCGTTGCTGTCTGGACATCGACTTTCTACTTGAGCTCTTGGTGTCAACTCCACCCCCACCCCCTCCGTTCCCAGATCACAGGGCTTTGAGCCAAGGCTCATATTAGATTCTGTGCCTCAGGATGCCTGGGGTTTCTGCAGACAGAATGCGTCAGCCGGCTGAGCACACAGCCAGTATCCCTTGAGTCCAGTTCGAACCGAGGGGCAGGGAGTGTGAAGGACCACATCCCCTCCCCTGCCAGGTTTGCCTGGGTCCAAGGATAAAAATACCTTCTGGAGAGGGTGCCGGGAGGAAGATGGGGTGACTGTGGCATTTCAAAGGATCAGGGCCCCAACTTAATCCTGTTGCCTTGGCCACATGCGCTGGCCTGCGACAGCTGGGCCAGGAGTCCTGCATCCCAGGCCTTGTCTCCACAGCCAAGCGAACTTCCCCAGCATAGTGGGAGGAGACGGTGGGGACAGAAGTACAGTGCACTTCAGGGGAGGAGCCAGGGTCCAGTCTGGGTAGAGGGGCCTTGAAGACAGGGGAGAAGGGAGGGGAGGGAGGGGGAGGGGAAAGGGAGAGGGAAGAGGGAGGGAGTGGACAAGAGAGGAGGGGAAGATGACCCACTAAGACGCATCATCGCAAGATGATGACCCAGCCAGGTTCCCAGGCCTCCCCTGGGCTGTCCGCTCCATAGACGGCGAGACTCTGTGCCAGTGGGCATGGAGGACGTTCAGGGGTCCCACAAGACTGCACCCAGAGGTGGGAGGCCCTCAGATGCAAACAGAGACATGTGGGGCAGCGTGCCAGCATGAAATGTGATGAAGGGGACAAGTGGCCCTCAGCCTCCTGGCGACTCTGGGTCTGGCTTGAACAAGACCCACCTGCTAAGAGTGGCCTCGCAAGGTGCCCCAAGGCTAGAACTCTACCCTCTGGGCTGCCCTATGCAGAGGAGGCCAAGGTCCCAGAGACCTGGCGCCCACCCCTGGTTCCCATTCCCCACAGGCAGCCTCCCCCAGAACCCCTTCACCCACCAAACAAGCATTAGTGCCGGATTTCTCCATCAAACACACATCTTTATTTTTAAAGTGTCTTCTGATGAAACCCATCATGCAAATTAAGCAGCCAGAGTGGTTGGATTAAAAGGTATGACACACGACTGAAAACAACATGCTAGAAAATGAGATGTCTAGGTCAGAGTCATGCGGACGCTCTTGCTGCACCATCTGATGTCCCGTCCCTGCCACAGGACCACCATCTGGGTAGCAGCGAGTGTCTGCTCAGGCTGCACCCACCATCCCTCTCTGCCAGCAGAGGATGGACAGTGCAGACTGGCCTCTTCACCAGCACCTCGGGGCCTCTGGAAAACACAGAGTAGGGGCAGTAGTAAAGTCAGATTTCTTAAAGCTAAGCCACTCTGTACGGGACATAGTGAACAGATCACATCTCTAGTGGCTAGACATGTTTCTCATTTCACACTGCAGACAAAGTGCAGGCTGGCTCTCTCCATCCGAGCATCCAGCGGGGAAGTGAAGCACTGGATACCGGGGACCACGTGGGTGCACGGACATCAGCCGTCATCCATGCACCAGCATGGACCCATCCAGACAGAAAATATAACCATCTCATTGACAATCACATCTTAGACTAAAAGACTCGCATGTCTTTCACGTAGTACAGCAATACAGCAAGTGGGTTTGACAGACAGACGCGTATTCTCTCGGAGCCGAGGGTGCGGCTCGTAGGTGGTATTCTTTGGGTGATGGGTGGAAACTTCATGAGGTGTGACACCCCTCCTCCCCGGCCTGTGGAGTGAGGTCTTCCAGCACACGCTGCACCCTGGCCCCATCGCGTGATGAAGAGAGCCCTCGTCCTACACGTGGGTCCACAGTCACTGTTCATGGGAGCAGCAGCCAGGAGATCAAAAGATGTGTTGCATTAGCTCAGTCTGCTGCACAAGACCTCTGTAGAGTGTTGAAAAGCGAATACGTTACCTTGAGGCCTGTGCTAGGCTGGGTTGACCAGAGAAACTAATCCAGTGACACTCATGCATGTGTGTAAGAGAGAACTTTCTATCAAAGAGTAGTTATATAGTAAGAGAACATCCCAGTGAATTCCACATCAAGCCCGTAGGTTCAAGATTAGCCCGTAAGTTTGAGACTAGTCCACAGTCATTCTTCAGACTTATGAAGCACATGCAGTGACGCAGAATGCAGGACGATCACAGACCAGTGGATGTATTATTGTGGATCCAGTGGCAGTGGACCCATCTCCTTGGCTCTGGCTGCCATCGTGGCTTTGTGTGGCTTGTCAGGAATGTGGAACAGAGAGGGACAGTGACCCACCTCCGGGGAGAAAGAGAGGAAGTTCCCAGAGTCTTCATGAAAAGACCACACCCACAAGGAGACATCATCTAGCTATGACCTCGACTGACAGGCTAGACTCCACCCCTTCACTCTTAATACTATTGAGTTGACACGGGATTATGTAACTACCACAAGGACTAAGGTCTGCCTGACCCAAGCCATAGTGTTTCCCATTACTTCACATGCATGTGAAAGTTAGACGTTGGATTAGGAAGACCAGAGAAGAATTGGTACATTTGAATTTTGGTGCAGAACAAACCAAATGTCTTGGAAGAAACGCAGCCAGAGTGCTCCTTGGAGGCGAGGATGGAGAGACTTTGTAGGGTGCACTTTGGACACATTGTCGGGAGAAAACAGAAGGACAGACCTCATGCTGGGTAAAGTCACAGGCTCTCACGGAGACGGAGGGACACAGTGCACAGGAGGGGTGGTGAAGGTGGTGCAGACTGGGCAGCTGATTCCTTCTGCTGTGCACGGGGTCACTATGGGTCAGTACTGACGCAATGGCCCCTGACCACAACAGTCCCACCCTTCTGTCAGTCAGTCCCACTGCAGTGGCTTGTGTAATGCTGGAAGCCATGCAAGTGATATTTCCACACGCTGTGGAGACAGCATCCAGCAGAGCTTCCAGAGTCAGACAGGTCAGGAAGACAGGAGAAGGAGGTCACTTGTGACCAAGACACCATACAAACGTTACAGATAGCAGGAGACCATTGTCACATCGCATGCTGGGAACATCAAGTGACCCTCCTCGGGGTGCAGGACACTCAAGATAAGACCTCAGCCTCAGGGCAGAAGCCGCCTTAGGAACACGCAGGAGCAGGGTCTCTGGGAGCCTCATTGATGGGCAGAGCACTGCTCAAAGGAGAAGAAGCTGCAGCAGACACCCATTAGCAGTCAGAATGAGGGATGTTCAAAGTAGGAATTGCTCTCTCTCACTTTAACTTTAGTTCTATGCTTCTTATTTATGTATATATTTTAACTTTGTATATAATATGTATAAATATAATTTTATTTATGTATAAAGTTTATAAAACTTGTATATATAAAGCTAAACTTTTTTAAAGAGAGAAGGATTCCTCCAGACTCCTCCCTTCAGATCTGAACCCTGGTCTGAGCAGCTGTAAAAAGAAGGGAAAGTAAAACAGAAGCAAATGGACTTGGACTCTTTTGTGACAGACAAGTTGGTTTCAAATGAACAAGAAGAAATCAAGCTTATTGCATTGGAAAACCCTGCTGAGAAAGACATCTTTAAAGTGGCTCAGTATCTCGATGTCCCTTTGATGATGCAGGTGTGCTTGCCCTCAGCCACGGCATCTCGAGAGCTCGCGTACACGCCTGGAAAAGCTGAACCTTGGATAAAGGAGGCAGGAGAAGAAGGGGTGTTTTTGACTATAGTGTTGAATGCTGCATGACTGTGAGCTGGCCTGTCCTGGACACGTCACATATGGAAGGCTTCTTAGGAGCATAGGGGTACAATGTCACCTCACTTGCTCTGGACCTGTCCATGGAGAACACCTGCTTAGTAAAAGGGAGGGTTGACGGACAGAGGAAGAACCTCCACGAGACGAACTGGTTTGTTGACTCTAACCAGAGACTTGAGCCTGACAGCAGGTGTAAAAATGGTGCAGGCAGCACCCCACTGCATCATACAAAGGGTCTGCGCTATGCATCTGAACTGACTGGCCAGCACCCAGCGCCAGTATCCCCCAAGGGGACTGCACCCACTAGGTCAGGGTAGAACTGACAACCTAGAGTGGGGATGGGGGAGACACCATTCGATCCATAATGCCTAGCACTAAATTTAACCAGAAAGTTAGACTTGTACACTAAAAATTATTTTAAAGAATTACTGAAAGAAATTACAGTAAATGGGGTCTGTGGATTAGAAAATAATGATGTCAAATTCCCAATACTATCCCAAGCAATCTATAGACAATGCAATTCCAATAGAAATTCCAGCAACTTTCTCTGCTGAAAGAGCTCAAGTAGTAAGAAAATGTTTGGAAAATGATGAAGGCAACAAATGCACCAATGTGCTTGAGACAATGGAGGCATGGATGGGTGGTGACAGCAGATGTACGATAAAGTGATGTTTTTAATGACAGTGCTGGAAACACTATGGAGCGGTTCTCATCGGATCCCTGCGAGCCAGAGTTAGACCACAATGAGGCTTTTTAAATATGCATATGTAACAAACTACAACTCAAAAACAAAAAGACAATCTGATCACAAACGGGCAAAAGATTTGAACAAAAGACATTTCTCTAAAGAGGAAAATGCAAATTACTACTAAGTATGAAAAGATGCTCAAGCTAGTAGTCTCTAGAGAAATGAAAATGAAAATCACCATGAGATACCACTGCACCTCACTAAGATAACTATAACAGTCAACGTTTTTTAAATGGAATACAGCAGGTAATGATGAGGATGTGGAGAAATTGGCTCCCCAGCCATTCCTGGTGGGACTATAGAATAGTGCAGTCACTGGAAAAGGCTTTGGTGGGTCCTCAATAAGTGACATAGAGAATGATGCCATGACCCAGGCTTTCCTCGACAGCCACCAGCACATGAATGGGACTTCTACACAATGGCATACTTCCTGGCCATAAGAGAAATGAAAGTTTGACATGTTTATGATAATTACATAATCAGGTGTCAATTTGGGACTTAACAGGATTAAGAGTGAAGGAGTGAAGTCTAGTCTGTCAATCAGGTCATAGCCAATGAGACCTTTCTGTGGGTATGATCTTTTCCTGAGGATTCTGGGGAAATGTTGGTATTTTCTCCTTGGAGACGGAGGACACTTCTCTCTCTCTCTCCCGGGACTCCCTGTGAGACATACCTGAGGAGAAGCCACATAGACCTACCCTGATGCAGCCCTGGACCTGGTGAAGTCACCTGGAGAGGCTGCCAGCACTGAGATGTTTACAATGCCACTGGATCCAAAGACTTTCTACCCACTGGCCTGTGATCGTCCTGCACTCAGGGTCATTGTATGTGTTTCATGAGTCTGAAGAGGACTTCATAGATTGGTATCAGACATACAGGCTAAAAACAGACTTATGGACTTGATCTGGACTGGGTTGGGACATTTTCTCAATATTCAACTGCTCTTGCATATAAAATTCTTTCTTATACACATATGCATGTTTATGAATTTGTTTCTCTAGCCTACCCAGATTAACACTTTATGACATGGATGAAACTTGAAAACATTATTTAGAGTAAAATAAGCCACAATAGGACAAATATCAGATCATCCTGCTTATATAAAATATCAAGACTAGACAGATGTGTAAACCAAAGATATCCACTGCTATCAAGTCTACCCCAATGCATAGTGACCCCGCAGAAAGGAACAGAACTGCCCATAGTCACCACAGCTGGAATCTCTATGACAGCAGATGGCCACATCCTTCTCCTGCAGAGCAATGGGCAGTTTCAAACCACCACGCTTTCGGTTAGCCAATGAGTATCCCAGCACAGGGTCCCCCCCTTTCTTTTATGCAGAAGGCCAGCATTCATTGGAGCCTGTGACCGTAAGGGAGAGAGTCAGAGACATCGCCTAGGAGAGTCTATGAAGGCCGATGGGAAAAAACAGGATATGGGCAATGGTGAGGATGGCACTGCATGATGACTGTGCTGACATCGCTGAATTGTGCCTGTCAAAAATTGTGTTACGTGTGTATATGCTCCTCCCACACACACAGTATCACGACCCCAGTTCTGCCCTACCAATCCAGGTAGGCCACAGCATGTACACTGGTCCAGATAAGAGCTCTCAACACAGGGAATCCAAGACAGACAACCCCTCAGGAACAGCAATGAAAGTAGCAGTATGAGGGTCCGGGGAAGGTGGGGAGAGAAGGGAGAGAAACTGGGAACCGACTACAACTCCCCCTCCCTCCCCAGGGGCGACGAACAACAATAACAGGGATATAGGGAGACAGCAGGAGGTGTAAGATATGAAAATAATAACAATTTACAATCTATCAGGGGTCCATGAGGATGGGAGGGCAGGGAGGGAGGGTAAAAAAGAGGAGCTAATGCCAAGGGCTCAAGCAGAAAGAAAATATTTTGAAAGTGATGAAGACAACATATGTACAAATGTGCTGGATATAATTGATACATAGGAGCTGCAAGAGCCCCCAATAAAATTATTTCTAATTAAAAAAATGAATAAAGAGGGCTGAGCCCCGGTGATGGTGTAGTGGTTGAGTGCAGGACTGCGGCCCACTGGTTTGGCAGTTCAGGTCCAGCGGCGGCTTTCCGGGAGCAGGGCTGGGCATCCCACTCCCACCAGAGAACAGTGATGCCCCCAAAACAAACAAACAAAAATGAATAAAGATGCCACTTTGAGGAGCAAATCAGAGAAAAAAAAAGACAAAAAAGCCAAGGTAATCATCTCAGACAGGGCAAAAGCCGCTGTTTTCTGTGTCTGGAGCTCGTCACATGGTCACATGGTCACTCCCTCTGTAAAATCTCATTAAGTCGTACACGTGGGGCTTGTGCACTCCTCCGTTCAAATACAAGTTACTTTCTTAAACTGGATTCACTTTCTTGACCTTTATTTCTTCTGATTTCCACACAACTGGGAGTTGTGATGGTTGGAGGCTGTGCTCAGTGAAAGGTTTGAACCCACCAGCTAGCCAGAGGGAGAATGAAGGGCCCGTCTGCTTTTGCCAAAACTGACTGCATCAGAAGGTCTGCGAGGCCATTCCACTCTGGACTCAACAGCGACTGTTCACTGGCCTCCTCTGATGAGAAATGTATGGGCTACAGGTGCCTTCTTATCTACTACGTAGTCCTCCATGCAATGGGCAGGGTCCACCTGGTCCTCTTTCTTCTTTGCGAACCAGAGGGCATTCAATGAACTGAAATGAAATGCAACATGCCAGACTTGTGAGACACAGCTGACAGAAGCAGTGGTAACAACACCCAGTTCATGATTAGAAACATAGAGCAGTCTCAGATCCGTCACTTAAGCTCCCCCCTCCAGAATCTCAGAGACAGAGCGAGATATGCCCCAAACAAGCAGAGTGAAGAAAAGAAGCAAAAACCCATGAAATTCAAAACAGAAAAATAGGAGGAAAATGAAAGGCAATGACCTGCTGGCTCTTTGAGACTGCCGTGAAAACTGACCGAGGTCTAATAAGTCTGGGGACGAGGGGAGGAGCAGCCAGGAGCAGAATCTCCTCCCTGGCTGTTTGGATGCTGTTGAGGACCTGTGCCTTCTCACACGTGACTTGTACTGTTGTCTAGATAATATTGTGTTTTTATCCTTACTGCCTTAGCGCAGTTGTGCTGCTCTTTGACTTCTGTTGGATATCCCAACTGTGAAGCACAGGAGGTGGGGGGTGGTGTATAATGATAATAACTGATACAAGGGGATACAGGGAATTCAGGGGTGGGGGTGGGTGAGTGGTAGCAAGGGAAAGTGGATTTCAGAAGTAAATAATGAAGATGCGAGGCAGAAGGAGCACTGGAATGAATTGTGATTGCAAACTCATCTTCAAGGTCATTTAAGCATGGGGTGGGGGTGATTGTACGCTTCTCCTTGATATTATTGAATGAGTGAACTATTGAACAATATGATGTGTAAATTACATGCCACTAAAACTGCTGAATAACTAAACTTGAGAGAAGCCATCAGAGGTGTGGGGAAAGCCGGGGAGAGAACAGCAAAGCTGCATAGAGACAATTAGTCATCAGGACTAGAGGATCGCGAAGGCCTCGTCACCGTAGACCAGAAGAATTAGATGATGCCCAGGAATCGCTGCCTACTGCTCAGAGAGGGCTTGCATTAGAGGGTACTGGATAGAGGGCAGGTAAATGTGGGACAGAATTCAAAACCATTACAGAAAGAGTAGGCTTACGAGGAGGGTAGAACTAGTGAAACCCTGAGATTCCGGTCCCCAGTCGCCCTTCAGTCCTGGCACTGAGCTCCCTCGCTGCAGCCAAACAGAAGACCAGCCAGCAGACCAGCGAGGAGAACACTCTGTGGAATGTCTGGCTTCCAGAATCAAAAAAAGCAACCTTTGTTTCTAGACAAAATTCTGACTGCAGGAAGGGATAAGAAGGCAGAAAGCTGGAAGGAGGAAGTGGGATGAGTGCTCTTGCATTCTGGGAATTGCAATCAATGATCAGAAACAAAATGTGCATGAATTGTTGAGTTAAAAATCCTACTGGGGCTGGCTGAGCCCCAGTGGCGTAAGTGCTTGAGTGTGGAACTGCAGCCCGCGGGGCTTGGCGGTTCAAATCCAGTGGTGGCTGGGTAGCGCCCACGGCCACCAGAGGCAGTGATGCCCACAAAAAAAGAAAAAACATAAAAAAATCCTTCTGCTCGGTAAACTTTCACCCAAATCACAATAAAATGGCTCTCAAAAGGATAAAAATATGTAAATAGAATCAACAACAGATAAAAAGAGTTACACACAATGACCACATGTGGTTTTTTCCAGAAAGGCAACTAAGACTGATTCACTATTCAAAATTGAATTAGTGCAATCCATCACATTAGCAGATCAAAAAAGAAAAATCATACAAGCTCATTAAGTGATACAAAAGAAGCATTTGACAAAATTGAACAAGCATGCATGATTTCCACTTTAGAAAACTCCTAGAAATATTGCAGGAGGCTTCCTCAATTAGAAAGATTATCTACAAAAAACATACTATTGTGTTTTATCTAACATACCCCCCAGGGAAACGGATGTTTTCCCCAAAGACCAGGAATAAGACAAAGATACCCACCCTTACCACTCTTCCTCAAGACTGCTGGAAGTTTGAACTGCAATCAGGAGCCCACAGCAGGGAAGAAAGAGTGTGCTGACAGAAAAGGAAGAGCTCAAGTCGCAGATGGCATCATTGCCCAAGTCAAAAATTTCAAGGAATCTACCCCCAGATGTAGAATTTATATATAAGCTCAAAAGGTCACAGAAACAAGACAGGAATACACAAATCTACTGTGTTCCTATCTGTTAGTAATGAATATGGGGATGAATGAAATTTTAGATATACTATATATAAGATCACTCAAAAAATGGATACTTATGGCTTTCTAGCCAAACATATACTGGATTTTTATGTTGAAAATTACATAACACTGATGAAAACAGTAACAAGAAGAGCTAAAGAAATGGAAACGTGCCATCTTATGGATTGGGAGACTCAACTTAGTAAAAACTCAATTCTCCCCACATTGATAAATATAAGCTAAACACAGTTCCTATCTAAATATCACCAATATATGTTTATAGATATAAGTAAGAGTATTCAAAATGCACATGGAGAGGCATAGAAATGAAATGTCTCAAATGATTCTTAAGAAGAAAATAGGAGGGTTGAGCCCTGGTGGCATAAGTGGTTGAGTGCGGGACTGCAGCCTGTGGGCCTGGCGGTTCAAATGCAGCGGCGGCTCTCAGGAGCGGCACTGGGTAGCGCCCACGACCACCAGAGGCAGTGATGCCAAAAGAAGAAAAAGAAGAAAGGAGGGCTCCATGGACTTGGCTTCAAAACTCACCATTCCAGAACGCGAGTCTGCGTGGTGCTGGCAGTGGCTGCACCACTGGAATGAAGGCGGCCGTGGTTGCTGTTTGGCCCGTGCAGTCGGTTCCTGCCCACAGCTGCGCTTGCACAGCAGAGCAAACCACTGCCCGGTTTTTGCGCCGTCCTCACATTGTCCCATGCCGGGGCCCATCGTTGCACCACCGTGCCCATCCATCTCTCTGACGACCTGCCTGCTTTATTATGAGGCCCCCCTCCAAGGACTGCTCTCTCCTGGCAGAGTGTGTGAGGCAGAGCCTCGACTTCTGAAGGGACACTCGCAGACCGGTTGGTTCTTTTAGCAGTCCACAGACCATGCCGTGCTCTTCACCAGCACTGCAAAATACATGCATCCACTCTTCTTTGGTCTTCCTTGTTCAAAGTGCAGCTTCCACATGCTTATGAGGCAACTGGAAAAATCCTGGCTTGGATCAGAGGTGCCTGAGTCCTCTGAGTTTCTCTATACTGTAAAGAGGTCTCGTGAGCAGATTTACACAATGCAGCAGGTCTTGTGATCTCTCCACTGCTGCTTCCATGAGTCTGTTTGATCATTTTCCAACTAAAGACATTGGTAGGCTTCTTCAGCATTTTCATCACTAGCTTTAGTGGTTGGAGCACGAGTTTGAATGATAACTGTGTTCATTGAATTTCTTGAAGGCAGATCGATATAACCCTTTCACAGACAGCATCGTTCTTCAAGATAGATCTCAAAATGTCCTTTTTGACAATGAATGAAATGCCCTTCCCCTTGTCTGTGTGATTCCCAGCCTAGAAAACCATGTGACTTTCTGATTCAAAAGGGCCAAGACCAATCTCTTGCCGCTCACTGACGCCTAGGATATCAATCATTACATGTTCTCTTTCATTGCTGATGACTTCCCAACTTCCTAGATTGGGCCTTCGCACATTCCAAATTCTGTTTATTAGTAGATTGGGAAGCTCTTCCTTCTCACCTGGGCTGTGCCCGTCATTGGCAAATGAAGCTCCCGAAGGCCCCACTCACTCAGGCCTCACTCCATGCACATGGCTTGGAGAAAGCAGCTCTCCTCACTCGCATGGCCAGGGAGAGGTAGGAAGGTCTCCGGCTGCCCCTGCTCCGGCACCATCTCTGCCCAAGTTCTGCTCCGTCCCTCGGGCCTTCCACATCTGATGTGCAGGACTCCAGGTCCGGCATACAGTTTTCAGCGGCTGTTTCCTCCCCAGTGGGCAGCCAGGTCCCACTCATAGAAGAAGTTAGCGGAGACAATTCTCAGCAATGAGCAGAAGGACTAAGGAATAAGTTGCCAGCTCAAGGAAAAGCTGGAGGAGGCTGTGAGGATGGAAGAGACCTGCTCTCAGGGCACCGTGGGGAGGGAAAGAGCAGGGCTGCCTCAGTCCATGGTTCTCGTGGAATTGGGGACATAAGGCACGTGAAGGTCTCCCTGTAGGTGATTTGAGCCCTAGGACAAGAGTAAATTCCAGAATATTTTATGGAACTACAAGATTATTTGGCATCCACAGCAAAAGCTTAGGGCAGCTTCAGCTTTCCGAGAACCACCCCTCCCCACTCCACCCCCCTGCAGAACCACACATATGGATGAAAGGACATTCACCACCCAGACTGCAGTTCACACTCCAGGAAAATCACACGCCATCCCCATGAAATGGACATGGAACCCTCGTGGTGCTGTGGATTGGGCACCGGGCTGCTAACTGTGAGGGTGGTGGTTCAAACCCACAGCCACTCCTCGGGAGAAAGATGAGGCTGCCTGCTCCTGTGAGGATTATAGCTTTAGGAATCCTGCGTAGACTGTGAGGGCGTGGGCCTGCTAGCCTGGCAGAAGCCTCCTTTGGTTACAAGTGATGGAAACAGGACTCCACTGTCTTCTACAAAGAAGCTGGGTGAGTAGACTCCTGTGACCAGGACCACGGCCAGCAGATCCCAGGACACAGCCTGTTTAACAGAAAAGCCTTGGGGTGGGGGTGGGGCTTCTTGAGAGGAAAAGCAGATTGTTGACAAGATCAAACAGGCCTGATTATCCCCCTAACTTTAGGGGAATAAAAATTTTAATAATTTGGCTGAGCCCCGGTGGCGCAAGTGGTTGAGTGTGGGACTGCAGCCCATGGGCTTGGCGGTTCAAATCCCGTGGCGGCTCTCAGGAGCAGCGCTGGGTAGCTCCCACGACCACCAGAGGTCAGTGATGCCAAAAAAAATTAATAATTCAAATTTCTGATGGAAAGGGTGACTCGAGAATGTGGTGCTGCATAGACACATGGAGGACAAGGTGGCAGGGAGCCTCCCTCTAGCCTGGAAGGCACAACCAATGAGCCTCCAGGAGACCTGACCTGGGGAGTGGGGGAGAGCAGGGAGAAGCAGCTCGAGACAAAAATCCAATCCAATTCCAAAGAAACCGTTGAGTCAGTGGGTTGGGTGCTGACAATGGAGTAAGTTGGGCTGATGTCACTGAGCCTGGGCTTCTCGGAGGACTATCCCAGAGACAGAACCCAGGGGTCTTGGTTTGGGAAGGAGGGGTGTTACCAGAGGAACTGAAGCTGAGGAAGAAAGACTGGCTTAGGCAGGTGATGGGTGGTGACAGTGATGGTTTGTGCCCATATGTCAGAGAGGCCTGTGGGGTCTCAAGGTCCTCAGACTAGGCACCATCAATCTGCAAAGACAGAAAGAGAGATGGTGAGAGGCTCTGGCTGGAGGCCCCTGCAGCAGTGTGGTCCAGCGAGGATGAGCTCCTGGGGGAACAGCAGAGGAAGACCTCTGCTGAGGAGGTCTGCTGAGGAGAGGACCCAGAGAGCCTGAGGCGGGGGGCGGGGGTGGGGGGCAAGGCAAATCCTGTGAGGCGTTTTGCAAGAATTGAAAGCCATTTGCTCTGACTGGGGCATAGAGTAGGGGTTGGGAGAGCTGAGGGAGGCAGCAGAGGTCTTGCCAGGTGGGATTCAAGAGAGCCAGGGCCTCATGAGATAAGGGCCATGTCAGGCCACCTTCCAGATGATGGACGTGATCCTGTGGTTGGTGAGGAGTCTGTGACCGCATGCCCCTGAACAGGTCCCCCGTGCTCTGAAGCTGAGGGGCCAACACAGGACCATCCCCAAGGGCATAGCCCCTGGCTGGGTTTGTGCTCTTGGCCCTGAGGGGGGACCTGTGGCAGCAAAGACTGGAGTTAAGAAGAGTTTGGTGTCACAGATCAGTGCATGTTCGGTGATAGCTGGTTACCCACATGCTGTTGGTGTTAGACACCATTGAGTTCAGACTCGTGGCAAACCTGTGCCCGACAGCACGAGGCACAGCTTATCCACCGAGAAAAAGTGAGATCACAGCTCTCTGTAAACGCTAATGGAAGAAAGAATTTATTAAAAAATGGATAAAATCGGGCTGAGCCCCGGTGGCGTAGTGGTTGTGTGCGGGACTGCGGCCCACTGGGACAGAGGTTCAATTCCAGCAGTGGGGCTGGGCCTCCTACTCCCACCACCGGAGAGCAGTGATGCCCAAAAAAGAAAAATAAATAAAATCAACTTCTAAAATATGTTTTTGTTCATCAGAACCATCGGGAAAGTGAAGAGGCGGTCACAGAGAGAAGTTGTTCACAACAGCGTTAGCAGACAACAAGTAATATACGATATATATAAACATCCCTCATCATCAACGTGAAAAGAAGGATAGGGATTCAATAGAAAAATAGGCAAAAGTCACAAAAAGAAAGATAAAACCTTGCTGCCATTGAGTTGATACCATAGTGACTCCTTGATAGGAACAAAGTAGAACTTAGAATGTCCGGAAGCACAAATGTAACCAGCATAGGCGGGGTCATCTGTCTGCTGTGGATTGGCTAGTGAGTCTGAACCTCCAACCTGTGCTTTTCCTTCCAATGCTGAGCCTGCTATGTCATCACAACTCCTTCAGAAACACAGGTGACCAACAGCCACATCAAAACCGTTTCATCTCGGGCTGAGCCGCGGTGGCGTAGTGGGTGTGCGCGGGACTGCGGCCCACTGGGATGGAGGTTCGATTCCAGCTCCAAGGAGCAAAGGCTGGGTCTCCTACTCCCACCACCTGAGGGCAGTGATGCCCCCCAAAAAAACAGACAAACAAACAAAACAAAAAAAAGTTTCATCTCACTAGTCTCCAGGCAAGTAAGATTCAAAACATAATGTCTCTTTAACAAAGGTGCTTGCAAAAATAGGGCATCCACTTGCAGAAAAACGGAGCATGACCCATACTTCACATCACATGCAAAAACTCACTCAAACCAATCCAAGCCCTCAGTGTTGCAGCTGGTGGAGCTGGTGTTGCAGCTCACTGTGGAGCTCCAGTCACCAGGCCCACACATGACCTTAGGTCTGCTCCATCCTGGGGGAAATTTCGTCCATTACCTGTGAAACCCAGATTACCATGCACCTGTCCCAAGGACCGCAGTGGAGCAGGCACAAAGTAGCCACTCCAGTATTAGAGGAAGAGATCAGAGGGAAAACGAACGACATTCATCCCCAAACCCCTCAGAACACTTGGCCTTAGCCCTCGAGGCTGGAAGAGGACCCTGTTCCCCGGGTGTTGGCTATGCTTTCTGGATTTGGGATGGAGGGTTTCAGCTGTGGTCTTCAGCTCCAACATCTAGGTCCACGGGATGCTTGGTCTGATGCTCCCAGCCCCTGTGGCTGGCAATCCCACTCCACCAGCCTTCCCATGCCCCTTGGACACAGCAGCTCTGCCCCCTCAGCTGTAGGCAGCAACCCCACCCCTCTGTCTCATGGCAACAGCTGCACAGTCTGGACTTTTAAGCGTAAAAGGCTGTGGTCCTGCCCTTTGAAACCCTTGCAAATGGGAACCGATATGCTTCTCTTGCTCCTTCCAACAGCTTTGCTGATGTCTGAGTTGCCCCAAGGATGGTCTTCTCCTTCTCTTGGAACACAACGGATTTGGCTCCTTCGGCCTGCTTCCCACCTGAGGCAGGCAGCACGCTCTCTTGTCATTCTTTCTCTGCCCCTCAGTCTACGCTGATGATGTTTCTGCTGTGGAAGCTCGTTAGCACCACGGGTCACAAACTTCATCTCTCTAACAAAAGAGACGTTATGTCGTGTGACTGTGAGCATCCCAGAACATAATTTTCCCAAACTTTACATTTTGCTTTCATTTTACATAGCTCATTTTCCAGTGTATTTCTTTATGCTCATATTTTACTCTCAGTGGAGAGAAGAAACCATCCCTCCCTTTAAGGTCTTGCTTAGAAATCTCCTTAGGCAAGTGTCCAAGCTCACCCCTTACACATTCTACCTTCCACCATCATTTGAACATAATCCAGACAAGTTCTTTGTTGGTATTTTTTGGGAGGGGGACATCACTGCCTCTGGTGGTCATGGGAGCTACCCAGTGCTGCTCCTGAGAGCCGCCGCTGGATTTGAACCGCCAAGCCTGCGGGCCGCAGTCCTGCACTCAACCACTTACGCCCCCGGGGCTCAGCTATTGGCATTTTTTTTAAAATGGTTCTTTCTCCATTATAAAAGCACATGGTCATCTTTTCCTTTTAATGCCTCACCAATAGCACATCTAATGCTACACTTCTAGCAAGTCCCTTGCTGGTGCCATGTGTATTCTCCATGGCGGCAGAGATTTTCTCTAAAGCATCTCTCACTTCCTCCTGCGCCCTCACCAGAATTGCCTTTGCTGTCCATAATTCTAACAAGAATCGCTCCAAAGCACTTTCATATTGTAGGTATTCGTTAGAGTTGCACCCTTGCATCTCTATCCCAGGTTTTATCTTAGTTATCTTATTGTTGCCGCTGCTGTGACTGTTAAATGCCACAAGTCAGTTGCTCTCATAGCCACCCCGTGCAGCCCCCGCCCTGTCCTCACCATGGCTCCTACACCTGAGCCCACTCCTGCAGCCACCGTGTCTGTCGTCTCTTCAAGGGCCTCTCACAGAAATGCACAAACAGGAGTGTGTGAGACTAGAGTTCGTTCGCTGTTGGCTCTGAAGAAGAGTGCTGCTCTCTTTTGAGCTTCTCACCCTGTGAGTGGTCTTTAGGTGGCTTGGCATCCTACCCATCTGCTGATCTCCCTTGCTGGTTGAATCTCTTTTCTATATCAAACAAAGTCATCTCCAGACACATCTGACACCAGTCCTGTCTCGTTACACAAGAGAGACACCCCAGTCTCAAATGGGATGCTCAGCACAGGCTTGGCGGTTAGGTTGAAAGGACACCACGATTCATTCCTAGGACCACTGTAACAAGAGATGGTCGGTGGTGTGCTTCAAGTACAGGAACGCACTTGTTCACTTCTGGAGACTTCCAGTCCAAATCCACAGAACTAGCAGAGAGATCGCATCCCCAGAAGAGGTCTCTGAGACCTGGACATGCTGGGAGGAGGGCAGCTCTGTCTGCTGGGACTCAGAATCCAGAGATTAGCAAGTTTGGGTTAACAAGGAGGTGCGGGGGTGGGAACAGGAAGAGGCGGCAGTAAGCTTTGGACAAGTTGAGACTTGAGGCTTCTGTTCAACATCTGGGTCAAGACGTTGAGTAGGTTGCTTGCCCGGGAGAAGCCTGTCCTGGGAACCTGAAGTGGAAACCTCAGGCTGCAGATGGGAGTCGGGGCCCTAAGAGCCGACAAGATCATCACAGCATGGGTGGGTGCAGGGCACTAAGGGCTTTGCAGCACCCAGTGGCTGGGTGGAGAAGGAGGCGGAACGGGCAATGGTACTTGGGATTTTCCTGGCTAGCAACCCGCTGCTGAGAACTAGGAAATGACGGCTGGATTAGCAATGTGCTTGGCAAGTAGGAGGAGAGGAAGTGGAGACAGTGAGTGTAAACAAATAGAGGATATTCATAATAGCAACAAACAACTGGAGGGAACAGCTATCGAAAAGAAGGGATAGGGAAATTGCCCAAACCTGCTGCAAACAAAGATGTCACTTTGCAGACTAATGCATGCCCGGCCCAAGGGATGGTGTGTTCAAATGTGCACAGATGCACACACAGAGACATGCCCACACTGTCACACAGACACACACAGATGTACACACACAGAGATCCACAGATATGCACTCACACAAACACACATACAAATGTGCATAGTCATGGGACATACATTCACAGTGACACAGATGAACACACTCACATAGGTATACACAGATGTGCACACTCAGTCCTATAGATACACACATAGAGAGACATAGACACACACAGATGTGCACATTCATACAGACTCACAAGCACTCATGACCCTACAGATACATTAATGCATGTTCACACACACGCACACAGACATACAGATTCATGGACACACACAGAGATGCACATGCATACAAACCAACAGACATATGCATGAACACATGCTCTGAGACATGCACAGATGTGTATTCACAAGTACATACCCTCAGTTGACAAGTTCTCATAAACCTACGTGCTCTCACATTCATGCATACACCCCTATAGAGATAAACATGGACACGCGCACATGCACAAGCTCAAGTACTTACACATATGTTTGTGCATCTACACACACAGGCACACAGACATGCACTTATGTATATTCATAAACATACAAATTCATATACTAGGGAGGACCAAAAAATGGAATTTTTTTGGGAGGGGTGGCATCACTGCCTCTGGTGGTCGTGGGCGCTACCCAGTGCTGCTCCTGAGACCCGCAGCTGGATATAAACTGCCAAGCTCGCAGGCCACAGTCCCGCACTCAACCACTTACGCCACCAGGGCTCAGTCCGAAAAAATGGAATTTTTTTCAAAATTATGTATTTAAATTTTTTTTGCAAAACAACCTTATCAACTCCAACGTATTCTCCCATACACTTAATACATTTGTCAAATCTGTAAGTCCATTGTTGAAAATATTTTCCAAACTCCCCTTTTTGGATTGCTCACAGAACCTCCCTCACTTTTTCCTCACCTCTTTTACGTTGTCACATCACTGTCCCTTCATGTCCTGCATTTGCAGAAACACAAAGAAGTTGCACAGAGCAAGATCAGGTGAGTAAGGTATGTGGTGCAAGAGAGGCATGCTGTTATTTGCCAAAAGCTGGCACACTGAGATGATTGCATGAGCAGGTGCATTGTTAGGGTGGTCCCACATCTGCCATAAGTCAGGCCTTTTTTGTCACAAAGTTATGCTATCTTTTCATAACTTCTAATTAGAAAACTTGATTAACTGTCTGATCTGGTGGAATAAACTCCAAATGCACTACCTGTCAACTTTTTGTCTGTTTAAGAAGTTGGTGGTTGTCCAGATTGAAGTTTGTCATCAATTGACATTTCTCCTTTTTTGAAACAAGAAAACCACTAGTACACTTGAGTTTTTCCCACAGCACTGTCCCTGAGAACTGTGTTCAACATCAGAAGTTTCTGCAACTTTTGCAGCCGCACACAGTTCTCTTAAATCAGCCATCACACACACACACACACACACACACACACACACACACACACAAACAAGGTTCAAGTGAAACTACTTTTATGAAAAAATTCATTGTGACCAGAGAGAACCTTCCCACACGATGCCACTGGTGCACTAACTCAGAGGGAGTTGCTCAATGCTCACCTAGTGGGAAAAATGTGCACTCTGAATTTTTCCCCTTTTTCTGGGTACTCCCTCCCATGCTCACACTGACACATACACATACATACAAATGTACACACACAAACTTCCAGACACACTCACGTATGAACTCAGACATATGCATGCATGCATACACAGAGACACAAAGATACACACATATATACAGTCACACAGATGCCCACTCAACACATGTGTCCATTCTCACACAGACACATGCTCTGAACATCAACACTCTCAAGCGGCAGGAGAGTCCATCATAGCAATAAAGCAACTGTCCACTCACTGTATCCTGTAGGATGTGAGCAGATGGTGGAGTTGAACCCTTGCTCTACCTGGGAGAGTCCCACTCAGCTCTGTGCATCCCCCTGGCCCCCTGAGTGGGGGTTTGGGGCCCAGACAGTGGACAGTGAAAATTCATCGCAACAGGGTCATCATCCAGCTTCCGAAACACCCTGCCAGGGGTCAGCAGACCAACTGGACAAGAAGCCCCAAGAGGCGGCACTGGCCAGCTGCAACATCCAGTGAGCACATCTCTCCTGGAACAAGGACAGCAGCTGACACCACATCATTCTTCCAAGTCTTACTTCTGGGAGCTGCCCAGTGTCCCCAGGCCCTGGGGAGTACTGTGGAGAATGTAACCTCCAGGCAGGCACCATTACTGGGGTAGCGGTGAGCTTGTTGAATGGTGAGATCCAGTGGGGGTCCTTAGCTCCCCCACCCCTGCCTTCACTGGCTGCAACAAACAGATTTTTCTTCTTTGCTTTCACCCCGTGCTCTGGCTCTGCATCTGTCCCCTAGCAGTGTCCCCACAAATGTCACACAGCCAGGCTCCAGGAGGGAGCGGACAGGCAGTGCTGATGCCGGAGGTCGCAGTCCTACAGCGGGCAGTGGGGAGGGGTTGGGTCAGGGGTCAGGAGTAGTGACCGTGAGCTTGTGTGTATGTCAGTGTGAGCATTGTGTGTGCGTGTGAAAGAGCACGTGTTTGAGTGTGAGTGCACGCACATGTAAGTGATTGTGCACAGGTGCTGCAGGTGTGTGTGTGTGTGTGTGCGTGTGCACGTGCGCGCGCCTACTGAGAACAGAGGAGGGCCTCTGTGGACTCCTGGGACATGAACAAGGAAACAGGCACAGCTACTCCATGACCCACAGGGAGGAGAGGGTCTGCTGATCCAGATGGGAAGACCAGTAGTTTTCTTTCCATTGAGTTGTGGTTCATAATGCTTGATAATGAGCCTCCCCCGCTCAGAAGCAATGTTCTTCTTCGTATGACCCCTTTTCTCAGGTGTGGTGGCAGGACCCGTCCATATACCTTTCGTGATTCTAGACCATGATGCTGTATGCCTTTGATCTGTTTGAACAGTGGTCTCTTATTCCCAGGACAAGTTCCACATGCGCTCAATTCCCAGTCTTCCCAACATTATCCAGTTTGTATGAACCACACAGTCAAAAACAACAACACAAGTAAGCGCCTTCAAGCTGGTGCTTTCTGCTTTCAGCCCAGATGCATCTGACATCATAAGGCTGCCTCTTGTTCTACATCTCTGCTGAACCCAGCTTGAATATCTGGCAGCTCCTTGTCCAGGGACTGCTGCAAACAATTTTGAATGATATTCTGAAAAGTCTTACCTGCATGTGATACTACTCTAATTTCTGCACCCTTTGGAGCTACCCTCCTCTGGAACGGACACAGGCATGGACCTCTTCCTGTGGCTGTGCCAGCCAGTACCCAGGAATATTTCAACTCCGACACATGAGCACCTCGGAGGTTGTCAGCCAGAATGTACGTGGGAGCCCTGGCGCAGAGGCTGGGGCTTACAGCATACTCATGTTTGAAGAGCACAGTCCAAACAACCACGGTAGTGAGATGACTGCGGGGCTGGACTCTGGAGGCAGGGAAGCCTTTGGAGTCTCCTCTGACCATTGTGCTGAGAGGACTTGCCCAGCACTCCTGCCCATCTGATCTCCGTCTGTCACACAGCAGCCTTGGACTCTGCAGTGGCAGCCGTGGTTCCCTTCCCAAACAGCACTCTTCCTGGTACCCTGTCCCAATCCCAGCAGCAGCATGTGCCCGGTGGGCTGAGCCTCCAATCCAGGCTCCCTGAGCTCAGAGTGTTGCAATCCAAGACCAGGACACCAGGCCCTGATTGGGGTAAGGGGTCTGTGCCTCAGGATCTTTTCTGCCTGTCCATCACAAAGCCAAACCTGCTCTTAGAACCAGGACAGCAGTGATAAGGGTGGAGCCTGCTTTGCAAAGGTGGTGATCCCAAGAGAAGTGGGTTATCACGGATTTGTGTGGTGAAAGCATGATGGGATTGGTAGAGGTGGTGTGGAGAGGATACAGAGAGGAGGGGTTGGCCCAGGGCGCGCGCGTGCTCTGTCTCTCTCTCTCTCTGTCTCTCTGTCTCTCTCTCTCTCTGTCTCTCACTCTCTCTCTCTCTCTCTCTCCCTCCCTCCCTCTCCCTCTCCCTCTCCCTCTCCCTCTCTCAGGACTCACTGTTACCCAGCTTCTGGAAACTGATGGGCACACAATTTGTGCAGTGGGTGCCTGCTGGGCAGCAAGCGCTGAGGGTCAGGACCTCTGCCAGCTCTCTGGGAGTTCCCATCTCCTGTGTGATGATGCCAAGCTGGACAGAACCAAGGACACCAGAGGGCAAAGCCACCCCTCCCACTGAGTCCTGAGGGCTCTCTAACAAAGGGCCTCCTGTTGCTCAAAATGGGGACGCAGGGTGACGTCAGCCTTCCCACGGTGGGCCCATGCCCACATGCAGTCGGAGGTCTGGGCTCGTGCCTCACAAGGTGGCCCCAGTGTGCAGCTTCAGGATCATTCAGTGGACGCAGAGAGCACTGCTTCAATTCATGCTGGCACGCAAGTCGCCGTCAGAAACAGGTCTATGCCTCCTTGCATGTCAGCCAGCAAGCACTGGACATGGTCTCAGCACTGAGGCTGCATTGGCAGAGAGCACAGAGCCAGGGGTCTCTGAAGAACAAACACCCACTGTCTCCATGTCCTAGAGGCTGGAAGTTCAAGTTCAGGGTGTGGACAGGGCAGACTGCCTCTGACCCTTCCCTGTCTCTCCCTCTTCTGGTGGCCCCAGGCCTTCTTGGCCTGCAGATAACCGTCCCATGGAGACATGCCCTGCCTGTCCCTGTTTCAGCCCATGTCGCTGTCCCTGGGGCTGCCCCTCTCTTTTGTAGGCGAGCAAGCTCTGGGATGTGATTGGAGCCCACCTGCTCCTATAAGGCCTTAGTAGCTGAGCGCTTCTTCAAACAAGGTCACATTCAAGGGTACAGGTTTGGGACGTCATGCTATCTTTGGGGGACACACTTCAGCTCATGACGCACGCACTCAGCGTTGATAAAACCAAGTCTGGTGCTCTGAGGGGTGCCATTCATCAGCAGACCCAGCAGGACCTCTGCTCGTGTACAACACTCTCTTGGGTCAGGAAGAAGAGAAATTCCCATGAGAAAGTTGGGGAGGGTCAGGGAGACAGCAAGGAGGTCCACGAGAGCAAAACCCACTCCCGTGGAGGAACATGGAGGTCATTGCAAAAGAGGAGAACATGGGGTGAAAGTGTCCTGCAAGACACCAGGACTTGCACTGCTGACTGGAGCACTGACCTGCACCAGAGACCTCTGCCCAGAGCACAAGAAGTGTTTGGTTTCTTAAACAGAGTTCCCAACATCTCCCTGTGAGCGGTGAAGGAAGACTGTGATGGTCCCAAGCTGAGAGGGGATGGCAACTTGGTCGGAGGGATGGAGCTGGCGCTGAGCAGAAGCAGGCTCACTCACCTGCACGGTGAGAGCCTGGGTCCAAGGCACAGGCCGAAAGCACACAGGGACTGCAGGCGGCAGGGAGCGCCAGGTGGGGTGACCTCACATGGGAAGAATGACCACACCTGCTCAAGGTGAGGGTTCACTTTCTCATCAGGTAGTTTCACCACACAGCTCTGACCCTGAACGAAACAACTCTCATTAATGGAGGCTTGTCATTAAGATCAATTATCCAATTATGATCTCCTGAGTTCAGCATCCAACTTATAGCTGCGATTCTGCTCGTCCTACTTCAACCTTAATTAGCAGCTTGATCAGAAAGAACTGGTCCTGTGACGGACAGGAGTCAGTGGTCCCTTCTCGTCCATCACTGGTATCCGCATCTGCCCCCGGGGTTCAAAACACATCACCCAACCCCACCCCATGGCCCTGGGAGAGTTGGCATCTGGGCTTCTTTGCAGGTGCCCATCACAGAGAGACCATAAGGCAGCAGACCCAGGCTCTGGCCCCGTGGGACTCCAGAGAGGGCAGCTTCTTCCAACGGGGTGGTAGGAGGATGTTTCTGCTAAGGGTCAGCGGTGGAGAGGGGCTGTTGGACTTGGCAGAGACAGAGGCCCAGAGAGGCCCTCCAGGATGGAGGGTCAGCAAGTCGCAGACACTGGCCATGGGCACAGTAGCATGTGCACAGCAGGCAGAGCTGCTTGATGGCAGGGAGGGGTCCCCACAGGGCCGTGGGAGCCACCTGGGGAGTTTATGGAGAAACCACGTTGTCGTCTGTGAGAGTGGAGCAGGAGTGTTGGCGTGAACAAGTTTGTGGGCCTGTGTGCACTAGATAGGGGTTCCGGAGATAGGCAAAGAGGAGGTGAGGAAGACCCTGGCCAGGGGCAGGAGCCCATAACCAAGGAAACCACTAGTGCGCCTCCATTTCTCACAGGGTGAGGGCCTGTGAGGTCACTCATCTTGAGCAGGCCTCGGGCCACTCAAACTCGATAAGTGAGACAGGCTCTGCCTCCAAGAGCTCTGTCCTCCCCCACAGTTCTGGGGTGGCCCAGATGCCAACCTGGATGTCCACTTTAGCCCAAGGTTGACGTGATATCCTTCTGATGACCTGTCCTATCCATGCAACACCTGCCAGGCCTTCTACTCCCTGACAGGCAGCACTGTCCACAGTGAGCTCACTAGCCTCCATCGCCTCACAGTGCAGAGCTCAGAGCCAGCTCTCCCCATTTCACTGGCTCCAGTCACCCCAAATCACAGGCTGTGCTTCCAGTCTTTCTGGAGAGAGGGCCATAAAAACCCCAAACAGCATTGCTTTCATTTTCATTTTTAAATTTAATAAATTTTTGTTCTGTTTATTAAAAACATGGGCGAATGAAGTCTACATGACCCAGATTAATACAAAATCTAAAGTGACCCATCCCTGCTGGAGGCATCCTCACCGGAAATAGCCCAGCCAGCTCACCCAGAGGAGGGCAAGGCACCTCGTGGCCAGAGGGGAGCTTGTCACTTTCCCACCCCACCTCTATCCCTTCCCATGTTTGAAGAAGAACCACAGAGCTCAGAGCAGGTGGGGGACATGGCCAGGCCCTTCCAGGGGTGCTGAGTGAAGGCAGCGCTCAGGGTAGACGGAAGACCAGCAGGAGCCTCTACCAAAAGCTCCAACCCACGTCACGCACACACACACACACACACACACACACACACCTCACTGCCAGCCTCTAGCCCCAGTCAGAGGAAGGGGAGGTGTCAGAACCGTGACTGTCCCATGGGACATCATGTGCTGACACTCTGCTCCTGCTGAGTCCGTCTGGCAATGTGCGCAGACCAGTGGCCACCTAATTACAGCAGATTAGGGACCTGGAGCAGAAGCAGAGTTTAATAGGCCCTCGTCTGGACTTGCTCTGCAGCCTCCTGGCCTCTCCCCACGGCCACTGCCACCCGGTCCGAGTTAAGCTGTGGGTTTCTCAGCCTGAATGCCAGCCTCAGCCTGCTGGCTGCTTGAGAACAGAGGAATGGCCACTCACTGTGACATGCCCACATCTGCCACCTCTGGTGGAGAGCCTGGCAGCTGCCTGAGGGGCCCTGCATGTCCCCTTCCAAGGGCTCCTAGGATGGGGGTCTTCGGTGAGCAGCAGTGCCTTTCTGGGCCCAGAGGTTCCCCCCCCCTCCCTGCACCTGGCACCCTGAAATACCGCTATCCTTTCATTCGGGCCTTGTCACCCAGCACCCCTCCTAACAATGAAGAAGGCTTTGAACAAGGGTGCTCAGGATGACAAGGGGACAGGAGGGGCCACAGATGGCTAGCAGTGCGGGCAGACCAGGGGGCCTGGTGGAGCAGGGCAAGTCCCTTCCTCCGCCATAATGGTCCAGGGTGCCTTGTCTGTCAGTTCTGTCCACTGCATGGTGATCCAATAACCATCAGGTTCCCTCCAAGTCTCTGACAGGGGAGCCGGCTGTGAGGAGCCACAGGAGTCAGAGGCCCCTCACTCACATCAGTCAGTGCTGTGTCCACAGTGCCTATAAGCCATGGCCCTGCCCATCGGTGCCCACGCAGGCCACCACTCTGTCCCAGACTCTGTCCTTCCTGTGACCTCCAGTGTCCTTGGCATGCAGTGAGTTCCATCCTGGGTCTCAGGCACAGCAGCATGGACACCCCCAGCAGACCCTCTGTCTTGGCTCAGGGGCCCCAGCACCAGGAGCATGGGTGCTTTTCCAAGCTGCCGATGAGTGGGTTTTCTGACCCCACACACAGGGCCCTACGGGACTGGCCAGAACTGGCCCCAGGACTTTCTGAGATGATCACTCTTAACAGGAGGGGAAACCTCATCCTTTTCCCTCTGAGAGGCTGCTGGTTTCCAACTGCTGACCTTGTGATGAGCAGCCTGACATGCAATGTCTAAATGGTGACATCAACATATTCACCTTTATGTCCATGTGTTTGTAAAAGTCCTTTCTGTGTGAGGGACACGAGGTTGCTGCCCAGTCAGTACTTGTGGCCAGACCTCCCTGTAGTTCTGGTGACTGTCCCCGAAACCATATTAGGGTCACCCAGCACAGTGTGGGGGTGGGGATACACTCCCAGCCCTGCTCTGATGATGGCAGCAGATAGATGCAGAAGCAGAGGTATATGTTGGCCCTGAAGGCCACAGACAGAGGGAAGGTAGGGAGGGACCCTTGGGAGACAGACGCACAGGGGTCCATACAGAGCTGTGAATGGAGGGCTTGCCCTGTCCTGCGAGACTACCACTCCCTGGTGCCCAGTGGTCCCCAGGAGGTCTGTCCTGGGGCCGCTCCCCACATCTAGCCCAGGACCCAGCCTCTTCCTCAGGGCTGCTCCCCCACCCCTAGATCCCCTTGCAGCCGGCGTCGACCAGCCCCCATGACATCAGGCTCTGCAGACAGGCTTACAGTGCTGTAGGGCAGCAAACTGGACCCTTGCAGGGCAGCTCTGGGTGGGTGGGGGTGTCCCAGACTTGTTCCTGGCCTCTGCCCTGCAGTTCTGGGTAGGGGAGGGGAGGGGCACCCCCAGACTGATCCCTGGCCTCGGTCCTGCATTCCTAACTGCTGGAGGCGGGCTGCTCCCGAAGAAGGTACACGGCCCAGGAATTCATGCTCTCGGGGGCCTGTCCCGGCCTGAGCCAGGCCCATCTGCTGCCCAGGTGTTTGTGGATGGGAGGCGTCAGGCAGGCTGACTCAGGGAAGGAAGTCCCAGCTACAGCCCAATCCCCGTGCCCCAGGGCCCAGGACCCCGCTGAGGAGCACCAGTCTCAGATCTGAGTCTACTGAGAGCCCCACTTGCCCCAGGTTCGGGGGCACAGGGTCTGAGCCTGACTTCTGTCTGCAGCCTCCCTCTGCCAGGTGTGTACCTGCCCAGAGCAAGGCCCCAGCTGCCAGGTCACAGGGTTGGGGGGCAGGGGAGCTGTCACGGCTCAGGAATGGTATCTGCAGGGCGGGGCTGAAGCACAGCTCCAAAGTCAACAGGCTCAGAGCAGGTTCGGGGCCGCCGGCACCTTTGGGAGGGGAAGCTATCCTCTGGGCTCCCAAAGCCAGGCCGCGCCCTCCCTGGGGGCACGCACCCTGCTCACCTGTCTGAAGCGGGCGCCCAGGTTGAGCCCCAGGGCCCTGTGCTTCCCACCCGCCCCACGTCCCAGCCGCAGCTGGAGCCTAAACAGGAGAGGACTGGTCGGGGCACGTTGGGAGGAGGGACTGGCCAGGTGGCTGTGTGTACTGGCCCGCTGGCCTGCTCTCCTGCTAACCTGGGCAGGGGTCGCTTGTTCCAGTTTCCTGCTGCCTTCAAGGCCCAGAGCAGGGACCAGGCTCCCTGTCCCTGGTGCTCCTCGCAAGAGCGGACTTTGGAAATGGCTGCCTGTGTTGTAAGGCAGTCTGTCCATCTTCTTTTTACAAACAGCAGGGATCTTTCTGGGTCATTCTAGATCCCATTTCTCCCCTGAGCACCAAGCCCACATCACTCAGGCAAAGGACCAGGCCCTGCTTGGCACCATGCCACCCCTCCAAGAAAAGCTGCTGCGGGAGAGCAGGGAGAGGCCCATCACCACAGTGCACGGGGCCAGCCCATGGTCACACCGCAGCCACGGGAAGCCAGTACTTGGAGCCGAGTCCCGCTGCAGCGAAGAAAATGCCGCCGCCACCCCCACCACTGCTACCAGGCCACACCAGGGTCCCCAGCCTGCCTTCTGGGTGTAGTTGGACAAAAAGCCAAGTCCCACAAACAAACACCTAGACATGTGGGGGCGGCCGCGGGCCTGGCATCTAAGTAGCGCGTGCGTAAGCCCTCTGGTAAGTGCTGAGGCAGCGGGCCTGCCGAGTCCTCACTGG
The DNA here is from genome assembly GCA_004026705.1 of Nesogale talazaci. Lineage (NCBI taxonomy): Eukaryota > Metazoa > Chordata > Mammalia > Afrosoricida > Tenrecidae > Nesogale > Nesogale talazaci. The sequence continues at coordinate 17,111 of PVJH01011206.1, read as the reverse complement.
TCTGGCCTGGGAGGAGGAGGTCCCGGTCTCTGCTGGCATGCCCAGCCCTGGGGCCACAGAGGGCACCGTCCTCAGCCTCGACCAAGTTGGAGCACAAGTGTGACAAGAATGCAGACAGCGCCGCGCTGTCCCTTACAGGGGTGTCTGGGGTCTTGTCTCCAACAAGCAGCCATCTCGGGGGATGTCAGGGGAGCCCACGTGGAGGAAGCCCACCCTCGTCAGTCGTCACAGGCTGTGACGCAAACGCACACGATCCCTTCAGAGTTGAAGGAGGGCCTAAACGGTGAGCATGCCCTTTGCAGAAGGTTGTGGATGATGGCGGGGGATGAAGGGGCAGGGTGCCGACCCACAACTGTGGGGACTACACAGGAAACAACGCCCTGTGGACGCCCTCTGTCCCTGACAGAGTCCTGGGAGAAGAGCGGTTTCTACAGAGTTGCACAGGAGAGATGAGCACAAGCGACCGCAGGGATAACCCTGACTTGAGGGTTCAAACTTTGTCAGCTGATCCCTTCTGATGCACGCTGGATCTGACCTGGCTTTCACCATTTCTGTATTCTTGTTTTGTTTGTTCACATGAGGTGAGGTGATGGTGTCAGGTCTCAGAGGTGTCATAGCCTTAGGAGTCGTCCTCTTGAATTTGTGTTATGAGTCTTTCTGTTTTTCAGTAGGTGGAACCCAAGATTGATGAGCCCATAGGGACAGCAAGTGGAATAAGGGTTTACAGGGGGCAAGGGGGACGGAGGGATCCAATGGGGGGGGAGGGGAGGTAAAAGGGAGATGGTGTCAAGGAGTCCAGGAAGAAAGAGATTGTTTGGAAACTGATGTGGTAGCAATTGTACAACACTGCTTGACATGACTTCACTATGGAATGATATGATCTCTGTACCAACTCCCAATAATAAATCAAGATAAACATATATACTCAAACAAGACGACATGCTTTGGAAATGCAGGGGGTGGTGTGGAGTCCCTGTGCATAGTGCCTTTCACTGTGCTGTGATCTGGAATATAGTTTTCTTTGTTGCATCATTAGGCTTGACCCCAGATTCTATGTCTTGTCACTCTTCTCTCAGTCACAGAGACACACAAAGTGTGGGGGGGGGGCAGAGTGAAAGCAGCGGGGACCCTGGAGGTCTGTGCCAGGAGCCCTGGGGAAGGAACAGAGGCAAGTGGCTGTGAGCCCCAGTGCTCCGAGATCAGACACTGCAGCCCCTGGGCCCCACCTCCTCGGCATGCGGTCCAGGAGAACCCTCCCTCCCCTTACACAGAGTACTTACTTCCCCAGAGAGGAGCCCAGGCTGACAGGAGGCCCTGCCACTGCCCACAGCCGCAGTGCAGATTATGCTGGAATACACAGCAGCCCCACTAGGCATTACAGGAGGAAACACATGTGTCCTGTGCTGTCCTCACAATCATTCCTGTGCTGCTCCCATCATTGCAGTCACTGTGTCCATCCATCCATCTGTCGGTCTGTCTCAGGGAGGGCCTTCCTCTTTTTCACTTGACCAAGCACGACTAAGGACCTCTCCAGGGGCTGGTCTCTCCTGACACAGGCCCCGACATTGCTGCCTCGGAGTAGAGTGCCCAGCAGTGCTCATGGCTCCCGGCACATTCCTAGTTGGTCACAGGGCCCCACCTCCTTGGAAAGACCAGACTCAGAAGGTGTCTCCCCCAAGCAGGACATCCCAACACCGAAATTGGAAGAGGACGGCGGAGACACTGGAACATGTGCTGGGTCCCTGGTGATGATGAAGATGAAGAGTCCCTTCGGTGGCCTGGCCACTCTATTCTGACTTTTTTTCTTGTTTTTATTTAGAGGCAGCCCAACACACAGCCAGCCTGGGGAGTGGGCCTCCAACAGGTTTCTTCTCAAATTCCAAGGATGCAGCCAGCAGGACAGATCTGAAAGGCCCCCAGAGCCAGGCAGCAGGTGACAAGGGCCGCCCGCTCATGCATAAACATGGCCCCTAATTGTCCTTTTGTCATTCCCCCAGCTTGTCCCCCTCCACCACTCTGGCTGGAAGACCTGGCTGGTCTAACAGCTCTGATGGGGACTGGGCACCCCATGCCACCATGGGCACATGAGCCAGGAGCCCAGAGGGACCCCTGCAGGCCTCCAGCTCCAAGGGCACACAGCATACCATTTCACCCGCTCCCTCCCCGCAGGCTGTCGCTCAGTGGGGGGAGATGCCGGCACAGGCCGTTTCCAGGGGCGGCCTCAGCCACGCTGGCCATCTGGTCATTAGGGCCCGACGGCTGCCAGGCCCACTCTCTTTTTCCATCTCATTTCAGCAGCTCCGGAGCCAGGGAGGCCCCAGGGGGGTCTGGCTGACATCCACCCTGTGTGCAAGCAGAGATCAGCCAAGAGCGAGCGAGCGAGAGAGCAGCGCTGTGAGACAATGCCACAGTGTGAGCCCTGTGTACACGCGGGCACACACACACAAGCAACGCATACATGCACGCACACACAGATGATGCACACGTGCACGCGCACACTCCCACACACAAGCACACACCTATGCACATCCACACAAAGACACTAACATGTGTGTACCTGAACCTGTACAAATACAGCCAACACAAACACATGATACATGCCTGTCCCTGAACACAGAACATACATATGAGGGGAAGGGATCAAAGGACCATCACACATCTCATTATATCTCCATTCTGTTTTCCAGGCACTCTTTGAAGCCCCTTCACACACGCACGCGCATGCTCACAGAGCAGCTGCACTCACACACCCACACATGACCCACCATGCAATAGGTGTACACTCATGCACACACACACACAAGGGAATCCCACGCAGCACACACACCACGCACTTACCCAGTTTCATCTCTCGTAGCTGAGCTAGATGATGCCCTGTCTGCCAGGGAGAAAGGAAACGCTCTTCCTGGTGCTCTTGAGTGCCACACCCCCATCTGTGCAGCTCCTAGGGCACAGCTACCACCAAACAGGCCCCAGGCGCCCACGCCCAGGGCCCCAGCCCCACCAGAACAGCACTGCCAGGGTGTCTTGCTCAGAGGAGCCCAGGGGCTCTGTATCTCCCAGGCCCCACTGCTTATGTGAGGTGCAGGGAGAAAGAGCTCCCAGCCCCTCCAGGGAGTCAGGCCACGAGAGCATCAGAGGACACAACAGAACCTGAGGGCAGTGCTGGGCCACCGCCCCTGGGAGGTGACCCTGAAATACACAGGCACAGCAACGATGGGCAGGAGGGTCGGGCTTGGACATCCATCTCAGCCTGGGCAGCCCCTAGCAGGAGTACCCATGAGAAGGACCTCCAGATCCTCCCCCAGGGACTCAAGAGACCCCAGGGTCCTGACCCCTGTGGGTCTGCCCTGCACACCTGCTCTTAGAGCCACTGTGCCCTTCACTGGTCCATGAGTCCTGGCTCTGTCCAGAGCCCGGCTCATCAGACCAGAGTTTTGCCTCAAGGACATCTGAGGAGGGCCAGGGACCCCACTCCTTCTCCAGTGAATTCTGTCCAAGATTGGGGTGCTTGGTGTCGTGAAGAGTGCACATGGCACCCTGGTCAGCTGCTCAAGAAACTTGCAAAGCTGAAGTGTTTAAAACTGAGGGGATGTTGGGGATTCCCCCAAGCCAGGGGAAACTTTGGCCACAAACAAAACAAGTCACCCACCTTCAGACCCCCTGAGACCCTGGCTGCCCTTGGTGGACACAGCACCAGTCCCTGGCAGGACTAGGCTATGACCCTGAGACAGAGTGCAACTAATGAGACAGTGGGGGCTTAAGCTCTGAGCTGGCTGTGGAGATGGGCTGCCTAGATCACCGGGGACAGGGACAGGACCTGCAGAGACTGCCGGGGACACGGATGGGGGCTGCAGGGATCACTGGGTGCCCACCTTCATTTGATTCTGGAAAGTGAGGCCCCCCAAACCAGTACCATCTCTTGGATGACATGTCCTTCTTGCTCTCCAATAAAGCCCTGCCTGGAACCAGAGTGAACCCCATTATCCCCATGTGCCTCCCACCTGCTAGGAGCAATTAACAGGGTGCAGAGGGTTAATTAATTGCTCTGAGAGGAGCGCTCTCGGTCCTCATGTGAAAGAAACCCTGCAAGGGCTATTACGCAGTGTCACACACACTCAGCACAGTGTGAGAAAGAGGTCCCACCATCACCATCCCTTCAGCACGAGACACTGTCCCCCCAGGACTCGAGAGCAAGCCCATGTCCGTGAGCCTCCGCGTGTACCCTGCGCCATCTTGGGGCATTTGCTTGGCCAAGATCACTGACCCAGGGCAGCCATGAGTCTTCCAGCCGCAGGGTCGGAGTCTCCTCTTTGGTGCTCCTCCCCACTCACCCTTGGCAGGAAAGGCCCTTCTCCTGTGTGGACACAGGCTGAAGCGACCAGACAAGATCCCACTGGTCCCAGAGGAGTGAGGACAAAGGCCAGTGGTGGATGGAGGCAGCACAGACACACCCCTGTGAGTCAGAGCGATGCCCACAGCCGGCCTTTGGAAGCAGGTCCCCGGGCTACCTGCCCAGAGAGGTTGGCTGTGGCCAGGCTGTGTGCTCTCCAAGGGCTGTCTTGGCAGTGTCAAGGTTGGTCCCAGGCTCTGATGGGGTTCTGCCAGGGCATGCCAACCTCGGCAGGAAACAGTCGGGAGTTTCATGGAGCCACCAGGGACATGGTCGGCCACCGTGTCCAAAATAAATCAGGCCAAGTCTCACCGTGTTCAGTTCTAAGGCACGTGCTGACACCCGACGACCAAACATCTTCACACACACAGTCTGTGGTACTTTCCATTCTTCTTGCCAGCGCCACCCTCCAGAGGCATGGATGCCTCTGCAGACTGCCTTCTGCGTGGTCCGCCTTTATACACACGCATTTAAGAACAGTGCCTAATGCTGCACAAACCCATGCTGATCCCAGATCCCAGCCAGCCCCCAAAGCAGAGCTTATCAGCCCTACTGGGAACCTGGACCCTGGCAATAGACTCCGCTTCAAATCTGTAATGTCACTGCTGATTGAATGAGCTCCCGAGGCACTGACACCGTCCGCCAACAATGGTGGGACAATGGGCGGACAGACGGAAGGCCTTGGGCCGAGTTGCGCTCTAAGGAGAAAGGAAGCCTCATTGGGTTTCTTGGAGCTGCTTTCTGGCTGGTGCCAGTGGATCCAGACACAGGGAAGTCCTCGCCAACGTCAATATCCTCCTCCTTGATCATGCGGGACATGGCTTCTTGGTCCGACGAGCGGTGGTAATGAAGGCTAACAAAAACACAGAATGTTCTTCAGATGTCATAAAAGAGTCCTTCACATATGATTCTGAGACAGATCAAGCCTTGGTGCAAAACTCTGTTGTCTGTCTGGTTGAATTGTCATAAACCAGACTCTCTCAATCAGATGCAGCTTCCCCCACTGAGGGGCACCCCAGCCCCCAGTTCTGCTCTCTGCTCCAACATTGGACTCCCACAGTTCTGCATCAGGTGGGCATTTCCCCATGAGGGCCCACCACCCTCCCTGCCCATCCTCTCCTCCACTGTCTCCTGGACACCCCCCCCCCAGTCCCACCAGGCCACAGCTGGGCACCCTGCTGTCCCTTCTCCTTCCAGAGTCATGTGCTCCACTCACTAGTGAAGGTCTCTTTTACTGTCCGGCTCACTCAAAACATGGTCCATGGAATGCCAATTTAATAGAACAAAGTGTTCTTGCATTGAGGAAGTACCTGAGTGGAGGTCCAATGCCCATCTGTTGTCTTAATACTAACCCTATGAGTGTGAACACATAGATTTATTTCCCCATCGTCATATATAAATACATTCACCTATGTACATGCATGTATTTAGGCCTCTGTAGCCCTTTTACCCCCCAGTCCTTTCCTCTATCTCCTTTGACTTTCCTCCTGTCCCCCTATCATGCTCAGCCTCCATTGAGGTTTCAGAATTTTCTCTCTGCTGCTTTAGTCTTGCTCAATCCCTATCAGGCCTCTCACACCCACGTTGGCACTGATTTTGTATCACTTGTTGTTCCCTTATCCCTGGGCTGGTCAACACCACCTCCTTTCCCCCTCCTCCCCATCTCCCATGCCCCCCTGGAATCATCAAGCCATTGTTTTCTCCTCCAGACTGTTCATCCAACCTATCTTATCTAAATAGACCTACTGAGATAATAATATGTACTAGAAAAAAAAAACAGGCAGCTTAAGATGAAACCACCAAAGAAAATAAAACGATGATAACAACAACAACGACAACAAATCCACGTCCAAAAAACATATATGTAAAAAAAAAATAGCAAAATAAAAACCTGTAAATAGTTCGAGGTCTGTTCATTGACCTCCAGGAATGTCCCCCAGTTGAGACCGATGGGGTGCCACACCCTGGCCCCAAAGTGTATGCTTGGCACTCCATTGTTCTATTAAATTAGCATTCCATGATGCTCCCCTTCCTGACACGATCACTGAAGACAAATGTGTGCATAAGAAAAAGTGGTGAAGAAAGCTGATAGTGCCTGGCTAGCAAAAGATGTAGCGTCTGGAGTCTTTAAGGCTTGAAAGTGAACAAGCGGCCATCTAGCTCAGAAGCAAAACACTCACATGGAAGAAGCACACCAGCCTGTGTGACCACAGGTGTCGAAGGGATAGGTATCAGACATCAAAGACCTAAAAATTACATCATTATAAAGGAGGGGGAGTACAGATTGGGAACCCAAAGTCCATCAATAGGTAAAGTGACAGCCCCTTACAGAGGGGTTGTAGGGAGAAGAGGAGCCAGTCAAGGTATAGTGTAGCAACAATAAAATATGCAACTTTCCTCTAGTTCTTTTTTTTGGGGGGGGCCGGGAGGAAGGGAGCATCACTGCCCTCTGGTGGTCATGGGAGCTACCCAGCCTTGCTCCTGGAGAGCTGCTGCTGGATTTAAACTACCAAGCCAGTGAGCCACAGTCCCTAACTCAACCACTACACCACCAGGGCTCAGCCCTTTCCTTTAGTTCGTAAATGCTTCCTCCCACCCACTTTCATGATCCCAATGCTACCTTACAAATCCAACTTGACCAGAGGACGTACACCGGAGCCAGAACAGGGTTAATTCAGGACAGATGGTCCTTTCAGGACCAGGGGTGAGAGTAGTGGTACCAGAAGGGTGGAGGGAAAGTGAAGCAGAAAGGGATAATGTATTGTTGGGATTTACATATGACCTCCTCTCTGGGGTATGGACAATGAGGACACATCAGACAGTGTACGATGACAAAATAATGACAATTTGTAAATTGTTAAGGGTTCATGTGGGAGGAGGAGTGAGGAGGGAGGGAGAGGAAATATGGGGAGCTGGTACCTGGGGTCTTGATAGAAGGAGGATGTTTCAGGAATGATGATGGCAACAAATGTGCAAATGTGGTCTGCATACAATTGATGTATGTATTGATCGTGATAAGAGTTGTGTGATCCCCCAATAAAAGGATTCATATTAAAAAAAATTAACACCTTAAATAAAAAAAAAAGCATGGTCCAAAGAAGACCCACTTGCCAGGGCCCTTGGCTCTCCGAAGCCCTGGACGTAGGCCAGCCAGGTCCCTGCTCCTCCCGGAGAGCACCCTTGCAGACCTCACCCAACACCCGCCTGTGCTCCTCTGGGCTCTGAGGCGGCCCAGAAGGGTCCGATGTGACGGAGTTGTGTTTCCAGTGACAGCTCCATTGAAATCCTTCGCAAAGCCTAGCAAGTAGGAAAGTACATCAGAAAGTCTTCAGAAGCCCACCAGGTTTGTGCTGTTTTCCTTATTTTTTTTTCTTTAAAAAAAAAAAAAAAAGCTGCCAATTAGATGGGTTTAAGATTCCTTGGAAGCGGTTTCTGATTCACAGGAGATGTTTGAAGAGGCACGGATTGAAGCAGAAATTCTCCCCTGCTGGGCGCTGATCAGCTATTGATTAGGGGGAGGGGCGGCCGCCAGAATCATCACTGTTGAAGAATAGGCCCCCGGCCTGAGGGACTGACCTGGCGTTCGTGGTATGAAAGCAAAGCCAGCCTATTGTGGCAGCCGAAACGCTGTGGTCACCCTTGAGGAAAAGAAATGTTAATTGAAAAATTCCTGAAATAGGTGAGGGAGCCCAGTCTGTTTTACATAAAAGGTAGGGGCTCACAATGGGCAGGAGAGAAAGGAGCCTGTCTTGAAGGGGGGGTTCTCCCCAGTCTGTCTCTGCAGGCTGGTTAATCTTTGCCCTCAGTGGAAGGACTGGATGGGGGCTGCAGTCAAAAGCTGGACCGTGGGATTCATTGGCTGCCTAGGAAATAAAGACAAAGCAGCCTCCCGTCAGACACCAGACACCGGGGAGGGTGAACCCTGCCCATGGACATGCTTCCTGGCAGCTCCAGACCCTGGAAAGCCACCATGTCCCCACACGACGCTTTCACCTACCAGCCTGGTTCTGAGTGGGGACGCCGACAGGCAAGGGACTGGGACCCAGGGGAGGGAGGGAAACAGCTGCCATGTGTTACACTGCCCTGAGAGAGGGGGCGCAGGGAAGACCCCAGGCACTCAGCCTACCAGTGGCGGAGCCTCACCCCCACAGCCCTCTCTGTCCACCAGTCCTCTCAAGGGACAAGAACTGAGCCCGAGTGTGTGCCAGGCCCAGTGCAAAGGTGGGGCCTGCTGGGTTAATCTGGGCTGCCCCTCCCATCCCTATGCTGCCATCACAGCAGCTAGCCAATAGGCCAGAGCAGAAGGAAAGTACCCAGTCCTGTTCCCTTTGGCCTTGGCCAGAGTGCCCACCCAGGCCGGGTCTGGTCGCAGTGCAGGAGGCAAAGTGGCCTGAGGTTAAGGGACCAAGGAAGCAGGAATATGGCCCAGCACCTTCTCACCAAGGCCCACACTGTTATACAGAGAGGGAGCCTCTCCCATAAAATAGCAGCCCCAAACCAAAAAAGACACGCACACTGGCATCGGGTGCACTCCGACTCCTGGTGAGCCGGAGGGCAAGGAGAATCTGCCCATGAGGTCCTGAGATGGTCTCTTTCCCTGGGAGCAGGAAGCGACTGTGGACTCGCACTGTTGTGTCTAAGGGCAGCAGTTCAAGCACGCCTTGCCAGGTGATGGGAGACTGGCTTGTTGAGGAGAGCAGGATGAAAAGCCTGATTGACCAGCGGTACAGCACCGTGCCTCCCCCAAGGACACCCGGTCAGCCATGACCTGGCACCCACCTGACCTCTCATGGAAACACATCCCACTGTCCCAGAGGACAGTTCTTAGGCACCAGCGAGTGTAGAGCCCTGCCCATGGGGGTGAGAGCTGCAGACACAGAGCACCTCTGACATGTGGTAGGGGCCTCCCCATCGTGGACCCCCTCGTGTCACCGTCAGACGTAGCACACACTTAGTGTTCCTGTCTAGCACAACTGCTTTCCACTAAGACAGGAGGGCGAGGGTGCCTCCACACCCCTGTGCCCACCCAGACTGCTGTCATCTTCCAGTGACAGAAATGGAGAAGGTGCTCGTGGCCCAAACTCACCAAGAGTAAAGGAAGGAAAGCGAGACAATGGGCAGAAACAGGACCCCACAGAGAAAGAAGGAGGGGCAACGGGGGAGGGGGGGACCCAAGTTAGGAAAATAGCTTAGACCAAACACCCCCAAGGAAGTAGTCACTGAGCCTAGGGTCTCAGGGCTGTAGTTCTGGGGGACACCAAGGTCAACTGGCACCACGTGGTCCACAAAACTCATCTACTGGTCTCTTCCCCCATCCTGAAGCAAGAAAAGTGAAAGACCAAGTGAAAGACCAAGTGAAAATGGAAACAGCGCATTCAATGGACCCAGTCAACCTCAGTCTCCACAGCCCTGGGACCAGAAGAACTAGATGGTGCCCGACTACTACTGCCAACCGCTCTGAAAAGGATCCCTTTGGGAGGTTCTGGATAGAGTGAGAAGAAAAGGTGGACAGGAACCTAGAATAAGAAAGAGTGTGTTACCTCTTGCGGGGGTGGGGAGTGGGGGAGGTGTCCTGGCTCTAGCCCCCAAGCTCTCAGAACAGCCTCCAGACCAACTCACAGGAACACCTCCACCAGGACCCTCAGCATCACCAGAGGTCACTGATCCAGCAGGGGCTGGTGAGCAGGCACTCAGTCTCACTCCTCCTCCTCATCCCCCTCTTCCTTCTCTTCCTCCCCTCCTCCTCTTCCTCCTCCTCTATCAGAAAGCTACTCAAGCCCTATCTGTGTGCTCATATCTCTGTCACACAACCACACATCCAACCAACAGAGGTGCATGGGCATGTGAGCACATGGCACACAGACACAGGAGCACAGGGACACATGGGCAAATGGGCACACAGGTACACAGGCACACAAGCCACACTGCCACATGAGCACATGGGCATGCAGACACACGGGCACACAGCCACATGGGCACATGGAACTTTGTGTGCCCTCAGTAACCAGAGAATCCCCTCAGAAATGCACTGGACACTACCACACGTCTGGCCCCTCTGGAAAAAGCAGCCTTTGCCTGGACCCAGTCCTGTTACTTGAGGGGGGACATCGTGTGGGAACTCAGGGCTGAGTGACCTCACAGAGGCTGACTGTGGGGGACCTTGGAGGGGGGTGGGCTTCATCTCAGCATGAAAACAACAGCTTCACACAATGGGTGACAGATAATGTATCAGACCAACACTCAAGGCCTCCAACCCTCCCGTTTGGGATCAGCCATCAATTATTTAAACGCAAATTGAATTAACAAAATATTCAACATATGTTCTCTTTAAACCCTGCTAATGCAGTGAGCTGTCCACACACTGATCTATGGGTGCAGGGCAAGGCCGACTGGCGGGAGAGCCTCGCGGGAGGGGTGGCGGGACTGTCCCGCGGTTCAGGGGGCCTGGACCCCGGGCTCCCTGGGGAGAGGGTGATGAATGCCACGGCCGAGTGTGAGCTGTACCTGACCTGCCTCATCAAATCCTGCTGCCACCATCTGCTGTTTCCAATTCCTCCGCAATATTTGTACTTGTTCCCGGCCTGTGACAAAGAGAGGGGCGGGGAGGAGTGTCCCCACACATGAATGGTGGGCCTCGGACGGCTGAACCCTGGCCAGAAGGCATCTGTTGCTCCGGTCTCCGAAGCATCTGCCGCCACAGCCCGCCCGCCGCGACGCGGCTTCTCCCAAAGGTGGCCTCGCGTGCCCCATTGTCAGTCCTGCCATTGTCTGCCTCCGTTCCCACGGCTCTGACACGCCGCCGGCCGCTGGCTGCCTGCCTGAGCCCCAGCCTCGTGCTGGTGGGGCTGTACATGGGCACATGGGGTGGACAGCCGGGGGCAGGCGGGGGGCAGGCATACAGCAGAGTGGACAGCCGGGGCAGGCAGGGGCCAGGCATCCAGCAGGGTGGACAGCCAGGGGACACATGGTGGGCAAGTGTCTGGCTGCAGGGGCCAAGTGAGTACCCAGAAGGCAGATAGCAAACTTGGGGAGGTGGAAGGCAGGAGCACACGGGAGCAGGCACACAGCAGGGAACACATGGAGGCAGGTGTCCTCCTGGGCCAGGGAGCAGGCGTCTGGCTGTGGTGGGCAGGGGACACATGGGGAAAATATCTGGCTGAAGGGCCAGGAGGCGCACAGGATGCGGGTGTCTGGTTTGTGGACGGTCGGGGGCATATGGGGCGGGGGAGAGGTAGACGGCCAGCTGTGTGAAGGACAAGGAGACAATATGTGCACACATGTCCACACACTGACACGCGTGCACTCACATGCAAGCACATGCTCACATACTTATACGCACTCACACACAAACACATGCTCATACACTTACACCTACACATACACAAGCATGTGTGCTCACACTCCTAACACACCCGCTGCCCACCAGTGGGTACCGGCTGGGTGGACAACTAAGGCCACTATGGCGACAGATGTCCAGCGAGGAATATTAGGGGGACTAACTGAAGGCAGGTGTCCTGCCATGGGTCGGGGTACACTGAAAGGTAGACATGGGGGTGATTGGACCCATTGGGGTACAGATTCAAGAAGGCAGAGTTTCTGAAACACGTGCTGAGCAGCAAGGCCCCTGAGAGCAACTTTCTCCCAATCCCTCCCCATGCCCCAGGGGAGTGTCCCGCACTCAGCATGGAGTGCACACACACACCCCTGGGGAGGCTGATCTGGGGATCAGGGCCTGGGGAGGCCGTCTGTGAGCCTATGCCGGAGGAGGAGGGGTCAGTGGGGAGCAAGGAGACAGGGCTGCCTGTACCCCCACAATCCCTGGGAGGGACTCAGAGGTACCAGCTTCACAGCGGAAGACAACTCCCCTGGGGGCGGAGACCCTTCTCAGCGGGCAGATGAAAAACTCTGCATGGGAAGGTGGGCACTGCTAGTGGTTCCAGGCACCGTTGGGGGGAGGGGGGAGTTAAATCAGCATTTGTGCGTGTGCGCACATGGAGGCTCCGGACCCCTCCTTCTTGCTGAGCCTGGCAGTCCAATGCAAAGGCCTAGGCTTCTCCACTTGCTGGGGTGGAAGGTACCTCCCCAGGTCCCTGGTGCAGAGGACAGTTGGCCCTGTGCACGAGTGTGCACACCCCGAGCAGAGACCACGCGGTCTCTGCCCCAGATGAGGCCGTGGGAAAGCGGTTTATGGGGTTGGTGTTTGGCTCACACCAAGTCTCTGCTCGTCTCCTGGTCCTTTAATTACCTCGCGGACGTCCCTGGAGGTTTTTATTGCTGTGCAAAGCAGAGCAGCTGTGCCTGCCGCTGGTTTGCCCCAGGCAGGGGGTCCTGCCTCACCAAACAGGGGTCCTGGTGCCCAGCACAGGGGTGCAGCCACATGGGACTGAGGTCCGGCTGCTCGGGCAGGGCCTGATGGAGAAGAGTCCACCCACCCCCATAGCTGGGCCACCAAGAAGCCCCTCCAGGCTTTCTCAGGCAGTCATGCTCGCCCTGCTGCGTTCCCAGCCATGGAATGGGCTGGACGGCTCATCCGCTGAAAGAACCTGCCCAGTGCAAATCAGCCACAGGCTGCTATCTTTCGACCAGGCCCCTCCCCAGGTGATGGAAAGGGGCTTGGAACTTCACAAAGCAGCTGGGTACCTGTGACCATGAAGTTTCCCAGTGGGACAGGACACCCACAGACAGGCCACTCAGCAACCCTCTCAGGGACACAGACAGAGCTGAATGTAAAACTCCCTGCCTGCGAGTGAGGCCCGAGCTGGATTAAAGGAAAGCGGAAAGGAGCCCTGGAAACAACAGAGGAGTCGCACACCTCGGGCTGGCAAAGGCAGGATCTGCAGTTCAAAACTACCTGCCACTCTGTAGGAGGCAGATGAGGCTCTCGGCTCCTGTCAAGAGGTTCAGCTCGGGACCCACAGGCACAGGGCAGTTCCACTCTCTCCCACAGGGCCACTGCAAGTCCCAGAGGGCGCAGGGGCAGTGGGCGTGGAGCTTTGTTTCTGGAAAGAGTCTTATTTCCCAACGCCTGCTGCACAGGCACCTGAGGGTCTGAGGAGAAATGGGTGCCTACCCTAATGGCCCCTGAGAAGGAGAGGGGGACTTGTATTAGGGCAGCTCTGCACCAGTTCCCATGTACACCCATGCTCACACATTCACTCACAGTCACACACACACACTCATTCACAGTCACACACACACTCAAGCTCACACATGCACCCATGCTCACTCAGGCGTTCACACATGCACACTCATGCTCACTGACACTCACTCACACAGTCATACTCACTCCTACTCACAAAACACGCTCACTTCACACCCTCCAAGCACACATAAAGCATGAATTTCACTCATACTCACAAACATACATTTACAGTCACACAAGTACACTCATGCTCATTCACACACTTATGCAAACATACATGCTCATGCACACACATGCAGTTACACACGTGTGCCCACTCACACAAACACATGTAAACATACATATGCATGTATCCCCACGTTTGCACACTTGTACACTAACTTGCTGTGAACACAGACACAGCCTCACTCCTATGCATCTTCCCTGACAAAGATGCCCTCCCCCTTGCCCACCTCTCCTGGACTTCATGGGGGAGGGGTGGGAGGAGGCTGTGGGGTAGCGCTGGTGGATGAGGAAGGGTGAGGGTGAGCACTGAGGGGCAGGGAGGCGGAATCCCCACAACAAGTCACGGGAACCTTCAGCTGTTAGACCAGGTACCTAAGTTCTTACAGTCCCCCAAGTACCCCCTCTATCATGTCCCTTGGTCCCCAAGCTCCCAGGACCCCAGATCTCTAGCTCCTCAGGCCCTCAGGTCAAACCAGAGCTGGAAGAGCAAGCCTGTGCCCAGCAGAGTCCATGCCTGGTGGAAACCTGCCAGGACCACACCCCAGGTGTAGATCGTGAAGCCTCCAGGTCACATGGCCGCTCACACCGGGGCTTTCCGCCTGCCTCTGGGAAAAGTCTTAGAAATGGAGACAAAATTCATCAGGCAGGCAGCAGATTCCACTGACTTAAACAGCTGGTCACTACCAACTCCCCTTGTGATGCTAATTACACAGATTCTACGCAAGTCCCTCTTCCGGCTCAAGGGCCAATTTTTAGCCCTCCCCCTGCCTCACTCACCCATCAGCCCTCCCCTCCTCTCCCCTCTCCTTCCAACCTTCTTCCTGTTTCCCTCAGCCCTCCCTCCTCCTCTCCCCTCTCCACTCTCAGGCCTTCCCTCCCTCCCAATCTTTCTTCCAGGCTCTAAAAACTAGGACACAAGCCTCAGGATGAAGGGCAGGGAGTAGTGGGCTCCCTGGGGAGGGCCCACCCGCCCCCAGAGCTACCTCCTGCCTCAGAAACGCAAGCCTTTCAATAAGTCCTGCGTTAACAGAACAACCTCAAATCCCTAAATGATGGAGGAACCAATGGTTACGAAAACCTCACCCAAAGCCTGAAATAATGGCCTGGCCTGTGGTTACCGAGACCAAACCTAAAGCTGACACGATGCCCTGATCTGCGGTAAAGCCAAGCCCAAAGTCTTAGCCAACCCCACTGCAGTGGTAAGTAGCCCAAACCCAGCTCCTCACACAGGTGCCCCAGCAGCATGTGCTTCCACAGGCCATACTCAGCACCTGCAAAAGTGGCCTGACCTATGCGGACACAGCCAGGCCCCAGCCTGGGGTGGCCTGACCTGTGGGGACACTCTAGGGAGAAACCCTGACCTTGGACAAGCTGTGTTTCCCTGTGAAACTGTGGCATCCTGGCTCTCTCTCTACCTCTGGAGGAGGCACCCTGGGGAGCATCAAGTTACATGGTGGGCTGTTCACCACAAGGTCAGCAGCTCGATCCCACCAGCCATGCTGAGGGAGCAAGATGAAGCTGTCTGCTCCCTGCCGATGTGCAGCCTTGAAACCCCAGGAAGCCTACTACTCTGTTGTACAGGGTCCCAGAGTCAGACCGAACCCCATGACAGTGGTTTAGTGTGGCTTCAGATCTATGGGCCAGATCCCATGGAAGCAAGTCTTTCTGTGACCTTCATGAAGCCAAGGGCAAGGCGGGTTTTAAACTAATCATGTGAGTTATGAAGGAATGGGTTAGACCCAGAGTGAGCCCAGGCATTGCAGGGGGACCAGAGACACCGCTGGGAGAGCCAGGACCCAAGGTGGGGACCCTGGAGCACCTGTGTTAGGCAGGGTTCTCTAGAGAAACAAAACCAAGGCACATAGGATTATATATAAATATAAAGGGAGGTTGATATAGTGAGAAGGAATGTAATAGCTCATTAGTCCACACAACATCACAGAGGGCTCAGTTCAACTCACTGCCACGGAACAGTTAATATACTAGAGGTCCCTCAACTCATCCCGGCAGCTGGTCCAAGGTCAAGAAAGCAGACAGCAGAGTCTGCCCTAGGGTTAGCCCATAGGCAGCAGACTGCAAGAAGGGACAGCGGCAGCCAGTAATGAGGGAGGTTGGTGCAGGTCCCCATGGAGTCTGGGGCTGTAATTAGGGCCGCACACGAAATCTCCCGGCAGCAAGGTGAGGCAGGTCCTAGTGGTGGCCCGGCTCCAGCTGTGCACACACAGTGGCACAGTCCACCAGATCAGGGCCTGAGAGGGACCCCGAAGCACTGCTGGAAGAGCCAGGACCCTGAATGGGGGAGCCTCTCTTGGCATGCACTTTGATTTTTTTCCGTTTTCCCATCTCTTCAATGACTTTTGCTTTCTTCCTAGATGGTATTTCTGGTGTCCTCCCACAGATCCCAAGTCTTCTGTCAAAGCAGCAAATCTGTTCTTGACATGTTCTCAAAAGCCAGGAGGGATCCGCTCAAGGATATTTTGGCTCTTGTGAACTTCGTTTTAGTTTTCTTCAGCTTCAACCTGAATTGATATAGGAGTAATTGATGATCTGTTCCATAGTCATCCCCTGGCCTGGTTTTAGCTGCTGATAGGGAACTTCTCTATGGTCTCTTTCCACAGATGTTGTCAATCTGATTTCTGGGTATTCCATCCGGAGAAGACCCAGGTATAGTCAGTCACCTTTTGTGTTGTTGAAAAAGAAGGGATTTGCTACGAGCAACAAGTTGTTGGTGTTGCAAATTCTATGATGTGATCTCAAGTTTGCTTCTGTCACTAAGGCCATAGTTTCCAATTACTGTTTCTTCCTCTTTCCAACTCTGGTGTTCTGGTTGCCAGTCATTGTCGATGCATCTCGACTGCATAGTTGATCAATTCAGACTGTAGACATTGGCAGAATTCTGTCATTTTCATCACTAGCTTTTGTAGTTGGGGCATGCATTTGAGTCACAGCCATGTAGATTTCATCTCTTCAAAGGTGGATCATAGATATCATCCTAATATAGACAGCATTGTGCTTCAAGGCAGGTCTTGAAATGTCCTTTTTGAGGATGAATGCAACTCCATTTCTCTTGGTTATTTCACTTCAAGATTGTGAACCACCTGATTTTCTGCATCGGAGCCGCCAGGGGAGGTGGAGCCCGTCTCAGGTCAGTGATGCCTAGATGGTTGATTTGCGTGTGTCCCATTCCATTGTTTTACCACTCCCAATCTTCTTAGATTCATACTTCATGCATTCCAGGTTCTGATTATGCACAGCTGTGCGCAGTGTGTCCTCTCACTTTGTGCCGTGCCCCATCAGCAGAGGAAGGTCCCACAGGCATGACTCCACCTCCATCCTTAGGGTGGACTCCGC